>CM065741.1:51431467-51441467 GCA_033310375.1 Conus canariensis | reverse complement strand
TTTCGACGCCAACCCCCTCCCCATCTTCCACCACAACCACAGCCTGGTCCACCCCCTCCACATCTCCCACCACAACTACAGCCTGGTCCACCCCCCTCCCCATCTCCCACCACAACTACAGCCTGGTCCACCCCCTCCCCATCTCCCACCACAACCACAGCCTGGTCCACCCCCTCCCCATCTCCCACAACCACTTCACCCCCCCCCTTCCACCACACACAGCCTGGTCCACCCCCCTCCCCATCTCCCACCACAACCACAGCCTGGTCACCCCCTCCCTTCCACCCACACACGCCCCCCTCCCCATCTCCCACCACAACACAGCTGGTCCACCCCCCCATCTCCCACAACACCCTGTCCCCCTCCCATCCCACAACCACAGCCTGGTCCCACCCCCTCCCCATCTCCCACCACAAACTACAGCCTGGTCCACCCCCCTCCCCATCTCCCACCACAACCACAGCCTGGTCCACCCCCTCCCCATCTCCCACCACAACCACAGCCTGGTCCACCCCCCTCCCCATCTCCCACCACAACCACAGCCTGGTCCACCCCCTCCCCATCTCCCACCACAACCACAGCCTGGTCCACCCCCCTCCCCATCTCCCACCACAACCACAGCCTGGTCCACCCCCCTCCCCATCTCCCACCACAACCACAGCCTGGTCCACCCCCTCCCCATCTCCCACCACAACCACAGCCTGGTCCACCCCCCTCCCCATCTCCCACCACAACCACAGCCTGGTCCACCCGCTCCCATCTCCCACCACAATCCAAGCGAGTCAGTCATGTCACTCCCCTACTAACAGATAAGCAGTCTGTCAGTCACCCCTACACATACAGTCCAATGTCACGTTCACCCACTAACAGATAAAGCAGTCAGGCCAAGTTCACCCCTACGCTAACATGATAGGAGCCATGTCAGTTCACCCACTAAACAGTAACAGTCATGTCAGTTCACCCCTACTTAACATGATAAAGCAGTCAATGTCCAGTTCACCCCTACTTAACATGATAAAGCAGTCAATGTCAGTTCACCCCTACTAACATGATAAAGCAGTCAGTGTCAAGTTCACCACCTACTAACATGATAAAGCAGTCAATGTCCAGTTCACCCCTACTAAACATAATAAAGCAGTCAATGTCAGTTCACCCCTACTAAACATGATAAAGCAGTCAGTGTCAAGTTCACCCCTACTTAACATGATAAAGCAGTCAATGTCCAGTTCACCCTACTAAACATAATAAGAGTCAATGTCAGATTCACCCCTACTAAACATGATAAAGCAGTCAATGTCAAGTTCACCCCTACTAAACATGATAAGCAGTCATGTCCAGTTCACCCTACTAAACATGATAAAGCAGTCAATGTCAAGTTCACCCCTACAAACATGATAAAGCAGTCAGTGTCAAGTTCACCCCTACTAAACATGATAAAGCAGTCAATGTCAAGTTCACCCCTACTAAACATGATAAAGCAGTCAGAGCCAAGTTCACCCCTACTAAACAGATAAAGCAGTCAGTGCCAGTTCACCCTACTATACACGATAAAGCAGTCAGTGTCAAGTTCACCCCTACTATACACAATGAAAGCAGTCAGTGCCAAGTTCACCCCTACTAAACATGATGAAGCACTCAATGCTAAGTTCACCCCTACTTAACATGATAAAGCAGTCAATGTCAGTTCACCCCTACTAAACATGATGAAGCAGTCAATGTCAAGTTCACCCCTACTAAACATGATAAAGCAGTCAATGTCAAGTTCACCCCTGCTAAACATGATAAAGCAGTCAGTGTCAAGTTCACCCCTACTTGACATGATAAAGCAGTCAATGCTAAGTTCACCCTACTACACATGGTAAAGCAGTCAGTGTCAAGTTCACCCCTACTACACATGGTAAAGCAGTCAGTGTCAAGTTCACACCTACTACACATGGTAAAGCAGTCAGTGTCAAGTTCACCCCTACTTGACATGATAAAGCAGTCAGTGTCAAGTTCACCCCTACTACACATGATAAAGCAGTCAGTGTCAAGTTCACACCTACTACACATGGTAAAGCAGTCAGTGTCTAGTTCACCCCTACTTGACTGATAAAGCAGTCAGTGTCAAGTTCACCCCTACTAAACATGGTAAAGCACTCGGTGTCAAGTTCACCCCTACTACACATGATAAAGCAGTCAGTGTCAAGTTCACCCCTACTACACATGATAAAGCAGTCAGTGTCCAGTTCACCCTACTACACATGATAAAGCGTACAGAGATCACCCGGCAATAGCCATATTTACTGCGACAAGAGAAGACAACCTATGGACAGAAGCTCAACGAATCACTCAGAAAGTTTCAGTATGTGTACAGATTATCTTCTCTCAAGGGGGTAATGTGGATATTGCCCATAGCCATGCAAGGAGTAGACTGTTGAGTGGGAGAGGAGGGGGGGGGGGGGGGGTAATGTGAGATTGGAACCTGTCGTACGCTACGCTTGTACAACTAGAAAGACAACACGTGACAAGAATTCCAAATCCTTCCACTAGGTGCCAGAAAGACAACACGTGACAAGAATGACAAATCCTTCCACTAGGTGCCAGAAAGGGTAGAGGGTGGGGGGGGGGGGACTGGAACTCACAACTTATGACTGCACCAGAACTCAGTCCTCTGCCACTGAGCCAGAAGGAGTGGCACACGGACAGACTGACCACTGGGTAGACAGATCGACAGAAGGAGTGGCACACGGATAGACTGACCACTGGGTAGACAGAAGGCGTGGCACACGGACAGACTGACACTGGGTTAGACAGATCGACAGAAGGAGTGGCACACGGATAGACTGACCACTGGGTAGACAGATCGACAGAAGGAGTGGCACACGGATAGACTGACCACTGGGTAGACAGAAGGCGTGGCACACGGACAGACTGACCACTGGGTAGACAGAAGGCGTGGCACACGGACAGACTGACCACTGGGTAGACAGATCGACAGAAGGAGTGGCACACGGATAGACTGACCACTGGGTAGACAGATCGACAGAAGGAGTGGCACACGGATAGACTGACCACTGGGTAGACAGAAGGCGTGGCACACGGACAGACTGACCACTGGGTAGACAGATCGACAGAAGGAGTGGCACACGGATAGACTGACCACTGGGTAGACAGATCGACAGAAGGAGTGGCACACGGACAGACTGACCACTGGGTAGACAGATCGACAGAAGGAGTGGCACACGGATAGACTGACCACTGGGTAGACAGGACAGAAGGAGTGGCACACGGACAGACTGACCACTGGTTAGACAGATCGACAGAAGGAGTGGCACACGGATAGACTGACCACTGGGTAGACAGATCGACAGAAGGAGTGGCACACGGACAGACTGACCACTGGGAAGACAGGACAGAAGGAGTGGCACACGGACAGACTGACCACTGGGTAAGACAGGACAGAAGGAGATGGCACACACGGAAGAAGACTGACCACTGGGTAGACAGGACAGAAGGAGTGGCACACGGATCAGACTGACCACTGGGAAGACAGGACAGAAGGAGTGGCACACGGACAGACTGACCACTGGAAGAAGGGCAGGAAGGAGTGGCACACGGACAGACTGACCACTGGAGATAGGACAGGACAGGAGTGGCACACGGATAGACTGACCACTGGGTAAGACAGGACAGAGGATGGCACACGGACAGACTGACCACTGGGTAGACAGGACGAAGGAGTGGCACACGGACAGACTGACCACTGGGTAGACAGGACAGGAGTGGCACACGGACAGACTGACCACTGGGTAGACAGGACAAAGGAGTGGCACACGGACAGACTGACCACTGGGTAGACAGGACAGAAGGAGTGGCACACGGACAGACTGACCACTGGGTAGACAGGACAGGAGTGGCACACGGACAGACTGACCACTGGGTAGACAGGACGAAGGAGTGGCACACGGACAGACTGACCACTGGGTAGACAGGACAGAAGGAGTGGCACACGGACAGACTGACCACTGGGTAGACAGGACAGGAGTGGCACACGGACAGACTGACCACTGGGTAAGACAGGACAGAAGGAGTGGCACACGGACAGACTGCCCACTGGGTAGACAGGACAGGAGTGGCACACGGACAGACTGACCACTGGGTAGACAGGACAGGAGTGGCACACGGACTAGACTGACCACTGGGTAGACAGGACAGGAGTGGCACACGGACAGACTGACCACTGGGTAGACAGGACAGAAGGAGTGGCACACGGACAGACTGACCACTGGGTAGACAGGACAGGAGTGGCACACGGACAGACTGACCACTGGGTAGACAGGACAGGAGTGGCACACGGACAGACTGACCACTGGGTAGACAGGACAGGAGTGGCACACGGAAGACATGACCACGGGAAGACAGGACAGAAGGAGTGGCACACGGACAGACTGACCACTGGTTACACAGGACAGAAGGAGTGGCACACGGACAGACTGACCACTGGGAAGACAGGACAGAAGGAGTGGCACACGGACAGACTGACCACCGGGTAGACAGGACAGGAGTGGCACACGGATAGACTGACCACTGGTTACACAGGACAGAAGGAGTGGCACAGGACAGACTGACCACTGGTTACACAGGACAGAAGGAGTGGCACACGGACAGACTGACCACTGGGTAGACAGGACAGAAGGAGTGGCACACGGATAGACTGACCACTGGGTAGACAGATCGACAGAAGGAGTGGCACACGGACAGACTGACCATTGGTTACACAGGACAGAAGGCGTGGCACACGGACAGACTGACCACTGGGTAGACAGATCGACAGAAGGAGTGGCACACGGACAGACTGACCACTGGGTAGACAGATCGACAGAAGGAGTGGCACACGGACAGACTGACCACTGGGTAGACAGGACAGAAGGAGTGGCACACGGATAGACTGACCACTGGGTAGACAGATCGACAGAAGGAGTGGCACACGGACAGACTGACCACTGGGAAGACAGGACAGAAGGAGTGGCACACGGACAGACTGACCACTGGGTAGACAGGACAGGAGTGGCACACGGATAGACTGACCACTGGGAAGACAGGACAGAAGGAGTGGCACACGGACAGACTGACCACTGGGAAGACAGACAGAAGGAGTGGCACACGGACAGACTGACCACTGGGTAGACAGGACAGGAGTGGCACACGGATAGACTGACCACTGGGTAGACAGGACAGGAGTGGCACACGGACAGACTGACCACTGGGAGACAGGACAGAAGGAGTGGCACACGGACAGACTGACCACTGGTTACACAGGACAGAAGGCGTGGCACACGGACAGACTGACCACTGGGTAGACAGGACAGAAGGAGTGGCACACGGATAGACTGACCACTGGGTAGACAGATCGACAGAAGGAGTGGCACACGGACAGACTGACCACTGGTTACACAGGACAGAAGGCGTGGCACACGGACAGACTGACCACTGGGTAGACAGATCGACAGAAGGAGTGGCACACAGGACAGACTGACCACTGGGTAGACAGGACAGAAGGAGTGGCACACGGATAGACTGACCACTGGGTACAGATACGACGATGCAACGGGGGACAGGAGACTGACCACTGGGTAGACAGATCAACAGAAGGAGTGGCACACGGACAGACTGACCACTGGGTAGACAGGACAGAAGGAGTGGCACACGGACAGACTGACCACTGGGTAGACAGGACAGAAGGAGTGGCACACGGACAGACTGACCACTGGGTAGACAGGACAGGAGTGGCACACGGATAGACTGACCACTGGGAAGACAGGACAGAAGAGTGGCACACGGACAGACTGACCACTGGGTAGACAGGACAGAAGGAGTGGCACACGGACAGACTGACCACTGGGTAGACAGGACAGGAGTGGCACACGGATAGACTGACCTACTGGGTAGACAGGACAGGAGTGGCACACGGACAGACTGACCACTGGGAAGACAGAAGGAGTGGCACACGGACAGACTGACCACTGGGAAGACAGGACAGAAGGAGTGGCACACGGACAGACTGACCACTGGGAAGACAGGACAGAAGGAGTGGCACACGGACAAACTGACCACTGGGAAGACAGAAGGAGTGGCACACGGACAGACTGACCACTGGGAAGACAGGACAGAAGGAGTGGCACACGGACAGACTGACACTGGGAAAAGAAGGAGTGGCACACGGACAGATTGACCACTGGGTAGACAGGACAGAAGGAGTGCACACGGACAGACTGACCACTGGGAAGACAGAAGGAGTGGCACACGGACAGACTGACCACTGGAAGACAGAAGGAGTGGCACACGGAAGACTGACCACTGGGTAGACAGGACAGAAGGAGTGGCACACGGACAGACTGACCACTGGGAAGACAGAAGGAGTGGCACACGGACAGATGACCACTGGGTAGACAGGACAGAAGGAGTGGCACACGGACAGACTGACCACTGGGAAGACAGAAGGAGTGGCACACGGACAGACTGACCACTGGGAAGACAGAAGGAGTGGCACACGGACAGACTGACCACTGGGAAGACAGAAGGAGTGGCACACGGACAGACTGACCACTGGGAAGACAGAAGGAGTGGCACACGGACAGACTGACCACTGGGTAGACAGGACAGAAGGAGTGGCACACGGATAGACTGACCACTGGGTAGACAGGACAGAAGGAGTGGCACACGGACAGACTGACCACTGGTTACACAGGACAGAAGGAGTGGCACACGGACAGACTGACCACTGGGTAGACAGGACAGGAGTGGCACACGGACAGACTGACCACTGGGAAGACAGAAGGAGTGGCACACGGACAGACTGACCACTGGGAAGACAGGACAGGAGTGGCACACGGACAGACTGACCACTGGGAAGACAGGACAGGAGTGGCACACGGACAGACTGACCACTGGGTAGACAGGACAGGAGTGGCACACGGACAGACTGACCACTGGGTAGACAGGACAGAAGGAGTGGCACACGGACAGACTGACCACTGGGTAGACAGGACAGAGGAGTGGCACACGGACAGACTGACCACTGGGTAGACAGGACAGGAGTGGCACACGGACAGACTGACCACTGGGTAGACAGGACAGAGAGTGGACACACGGACAGACTGACCACTGGGTAGACAGGACAGGAGTGGCACACGGACAGACTGACCACTGGGAGGAGACAGGACAGAAGGAGTGGCACACGGACAGACTGACCACTGGGTAGACAGGACAGAGGAGTGGCACACGGATAGACTGACCACTGGGTAAAACAGGACAGAAGGAGTGGCACACGGACAGAACTGACCACTGGGTAGACAGGACAGAAGGAGTGGCACACGGACAGACTGACCACTGGGTAAGACAGGACGAAGGAGTGGCACACGGACAGACTGACCACTGGGTAGACAGGACAGGAGTGGCACACGGACAGACTGACCACTGGGTAGACAGGACAGAAGAGTGGCACACGGACAGAACTGACCACTGGGTAGACAGGACAGGAGTGGCACACGGACAGACTGACCACTGGGTAGACAGGACAGGAGTGGCACACGGACTAGACTGACCACTGGGTAGACAGGACAGAGGAGTGGCACACGGACAGACTGACCACTGGTAGACAGGACAGAAGGAGTGGCACACGGACAGACTGACCACTGGGTAGAAGGACAGAAGGAGTGGCACACGGACAGACTGACCACTGGTAGACAGGACAGAGGAGTGGCACACGGACAGACTGACCATGGGTAGACAGGACAGGAGTGGCACACGGACAGACTGACCACTGGGAAGACAGGACAGGAGTGGCACACGGACAGACTGACCACTGGGTAGACAGGACAGAGAGTGGCACACGGACAGACTGACCACTGGGAAGACAGGACAAGGAGTGGCACACGGACAGACTGACCACTGGGTAGACAGACAGAAGGAGTGGCACACGGACAGACTGACCACTGGGTAGACAGGACAGAAGGAGTGGCACACGGACAGACTGACCACTGGGAAAGGACAGAAGGAGTGGCACACGGACAGACTGACCACTGGGAAAGACAGAAGGAGTGGCACACGGACAGACTGACCACTGGGAAAGACGGGAAGGAGTGGCACACGGATAGACTGACCACTGGGAAAGACAGGACAGGAGTGGCACAACGGACAGACTGACCACTGGGTAGACAGGACAGAAGGAGTGGCACACGGACAGACTGACACTGGGAGACAGAGACAGAAGGAGTGGCACACGGACAGACTGACCACGGGGAAAGGGAAGGACAGAAGGAGTGGCACACGGACAGACTGACCACTGGGAAGACAGGACAGAAGGAGTGGCACACGGACAGACTGACACACTGGGAAGACAGGACAGAAGGAGTGGCACACGGACAGAATGACCACTGGGTAGACAGGACAGGAGTGGCACACGGACAGACTGACCACTGGGTAGACAGGACAGAAGGAGTGGCACACGGACAGACTGACACACTGGGTAGACAGGACAAGGAGTGGCACACGGACAGACTGACCACTGGTTAGACAGGACAGAAGGAGTGGCACACGGACAGACTGACCACATGGGGAAGACAGGACAGAAGAGTGGCACACGGACAGACTGACCACTGGGTAAGACAGGACAGAAGGAGTGGCACAACGGACAAACTGACCACTGGGTAGACAGGACAGAAGGAGTGGCACACGGACAGACTGACCACTGGGTAGACAGGACAGGGAGTGGCACACGGATAGACTGACCACTGGGTAGACAGGACAGAAGGAGTGGCACACGGACAAACTGACCACTGGGAAGACAGGAAGAAGGAGTGGCACACGGACAGACTGACCACTGGGAGACCAGGACAGAAGGAGTGGCACACGGACAGACTGACCATGGGTAGACAGGACAGGGAGTGGAAACACGGACAGACTGACCACTGGGTAGACAGGACAGAAGGAGTGGCACACGGACAGACTGACCACTGGGTAGACAGGACAGGGAGTGGCACACGGACAGACTGACCACTGCGTAGACAGGACAGGAGTTGGCACACGGCTAGACTGACCACTGCGTAAACAGGACAGGAGTGGCACACGGACAGACTGACCACTGCGTAAGACAGGAGCACAGGAATGACTAGCGGAGTGGCACACGGATAGACTGACCTGGGAAGACAGAAGGAGTGACACACGGACAGATTGACCACTGGGTAGACAGGACAGAAGGAGTGGCACACGGATAGACTGACCACTGGGAAGACAGAAGGAGTGGCACACGGATAGACTGACCACTGGGAAGACAGAAGGAGTGGCACACGGATAGACTGACCACTGGGTAGACAGGACAGAGAGGAGTGGCACACGGACAGACTGACCACTGGGAAGACAGAAGGAGTGGCACACGGACAGATTGACCACTGGGAAGAAGGAGGAGTGGCACTACGGATAGACTGACATGGGAAGAGAGGACAGAAAGAGTGGCACACGGACAGACTGACCACTGGGAAGACAGGACAGAAGGAGTGGCACACGGACAAAACGACCACTGGGTAGACGGACAGAGAGTGGCACACGGACAGACTGACCACTGGGTAGACAGGACAGAAGGAGTGGCACACGGACAAACTGACCACTGGGTAGACAGGACAGGAGTGGCAACACGGACAGACTGACCACTGGTTACACAGGACAGAAGGAGATGGCACACGGACAGACTGACCACTGGGAAGACAGGACAGAAGGAGTGGCCACGGACAGACTGACACTGGGAAGAAAGGACAGAAGGAGTGGCACACGGACAAACTGACCACTGGGAAGACAGGACAGAAGGAGTGGCACACGGACAGACTGACCACTGGTTACACAGGACAGAAGGCGTGGCACACGGATAGACTGACCACTGGGTAGACAGATCGCAGAAGGAGTGGCACACGGACAAACTGACCACACTGGGAAGACAGGACAGAAGGAGTGGCACCGGACAGAC
>CM065741.1:51411467-51418967 GCA_033310375.1 Conus canariensis | reverse complement strand
ACACACACACACACCACACACACACAACCCCACCCACATAACTACGACAGTGGCGCAGACGATGTAAAGTAGGCGTCCGGGTTCCCCGGTCCGACCAGGGCGTTGGGGGTAATGCGCAGGTCAGACATCTCCTGACTTTATTCATGGACTACTCAGCACGCAGCGACGCCTCCTGGAGGAAAGTGACATTGAAACTGTCTGTGGAGGACCCTCCAGATACACTGACACAGCAGCACAAACAGCATGACTTGGGGCAGGCCACTACTGATAACAACCCTCAAACGGCTGTGATTGTCAGAATGTATGGGTGAGCGTGTCTGTGCCTGTATGCGTATACATATTATATGTACATGGACTAGTCTGCACGAAGTGACGCCTCCTTGACGACACTGACATGGAAACAGTATGCTTGGCTTGCGTACATCACTCATTTTCTTTCATTTCTTTTTCAACGATGAAGACATCAATGAGAAATCAGCAGACGGCGCACGAAGGAAACAAGACAATAAGGAAGCCTCTGTCAGATCACACTATCTGATGAACTGTTCCAGGAATTGCTGCTGTCTGGAACCGGAAAACTCAATCTCAATCTGTAATGAGGATCGGAACCTCTTTTTTCTTTCTTCCGTTCTTTTGTTTCTTCTCTTCTCTCTCTCTCTCTCTCTCTCTCTCTCTCTCTCTCTCTCTCTCGCTCTCTCTCTTCTTCTGTCACACACACACAAACGCTCGCGCGCACGTACTCACACACACACACACGCGCGCGCGCATACACACAGACTCAAACATGCACGGACACACACACACACACACACACACACACACACACACACACACACACACACACACGTACGCACGCACGCACATACACATACACACACTGCACACACAGACACACAAGCGCGCGCGCGGACTTAACAGAGAGACAGACAGACAGACAAAGACAGAGACAGACAGACAGAGACAGAGAGAAGGCGGGGAGGGGGGGGGGGGGGGGGTAAACAAGCACTACTTTCGTGCAGACGTTGCATATGACTGAGAATAAAAAGACACACAGACACAGAAAACAGTCACAAAAACCAGAAGTTCGCCTAGTTCTTCCCCAGACAGTGTTGTTCCCGTCTGTCCCTTGTTCTCTCCTTGACTGACAACAATGATAGAGGAATTCTGTTATATAACATATACTATGATTGTGCAGTACATGAACTGACAACAATGATAGAGGAATTCTGTTATATAACATATACTATGATTGTGCAGTACATGAACTGACACATGATAGAGGATTCTGTTATACAAATATCTATGTTTGTGCGTACTGAACTGACACATGATAGAGGAATTCTGTTATATAACATATACTATGATTGTGCAGTACATGAACTGACAACAATGATAGAGGAATTCTGTTATATAACATATACTATGATTGTGCAGTACATGAACTGACAACAATGATAGAGGAATTCTGTTATACAACATATACTATGATTGTGCAGTACATGAACTGAAACAATGATAGAGGAATCTGTTATCAATATACTATGATTGTGCAGTACATGACTGACAACAATGATAGAGGAATCTGTTATATAACATATACTATGATTGTGCAGTACATGAATGACAACAATGATGAGGAATTCTGTTATATAACATATACTATGATTGTGCAGTACATGAACTGACAACAATGATAGAGGAATTCTGTTATATAACATATACTATGATTGTGCGTACATGAACTGACAACATGATAGAGGAATTCTGTTATACAACATATACTATGATTGTGCAGTACATGAACTGACAACAATGATAGAGGAATTCTGTTATACAACATATACTATGATTGTGCAGTACATGAACTGACAACATGATAGTGGAATTCTGTTATACAACATATACTATGATTGTGCAGTACATGAACTGACAACAATGATAGAGGAATTCTGTTATACAACATATACTATGATTGTGCAGTACATGAACTGACAACAATGATAGAGGAATTCTGTTATACAACATATACTATGATTGTGCAGTACATGAACTGACAACAATGATAGAGGAATTCTGTTATACAACATATACTATGATTGTGCAGTACATGAACTGACAACAATGATAGAGGAATTCTGTTATACAACATATACTATGATTGTGCAGTACATGAACTGACAACAATGATAGAGGAATTCTGTTATACAACATATACTATGATTGTGCAGTACATGAACTGACAACAATGATAGAGGAATTCTGTTATACAACATTACTATGATTGTGCAGTACATGAACTGACAACAATGATAGAGGAATTCTGTTATACAACATATACTATGATTGTGCAGTACATGAACCGACAACAATGATAGAGGAATTCTGTTATACAACATATACTATGATTGTGCAGTACATGAACTGACAACAATGATAGAGGAATTCTGTTATATAACATATACTATGATTGTGCAGTACATGAACTGACAACAATGATAGAGAAATTTGGTTATACAACATATACTTGATTGTGCAGTACATGAACTGACACATGATATACTATGATTTGCAGTACATGAACTGACAACAATGATAGAGGAATTCTGTTATACGACATATACTATGATTGTGCAGTACATGAACTGACAACAATGATAGAGGAATTCTGTTATATAACATATACTATGATTGTGCAGTACATGAACTGACAACAATGATATAGGAATTCTGTTATACAACATATACTATGATTATGCAGTACATGAACGGATTCTGACTTGAACAGTTATGATTTATATGTACACCAACGAAAACACACACACACACACACACACACACACACACACACACGCGCGCGCGCGCGCGCGCGCGCACACACACACACACACACACACACACACACACACACACACACACACACAGAGCATACGTTGTCTTCCTATGTGGAGTGAGAATACAAGAATTACTCATTCATCAATCACACGCAAACCGAAAACCGGTAAAGAGCCACAACAATGACTCCTGGCCCTATCATATATAAACCAAAAACCGGTAAAGAGCGACAACAATGATACCTGGCCCTATCATATATATTCAAATACGATTGCATTCAGCATTCTTTTCACAAACAGGAAAAAAATCGTCAGAAAAATAAATCATGAAACTCGACAACACCGAATCTGCCAGTTATTGTCAAATTCTGCTATTCCTTCGTGACTCAGCAATGTGCTATCTCTTTGTGTTGAACTTGGAGAAAACAAGTTATTGGAACAACGTAACGTACGATACTTATACTTTCCGTATGCTACATGAGACGCTTGACTAGAATTGGCTCAAAAAGAAAAAAGAAAAAAAGAAAGAAAAGAAAAAAAAAAGAAAAAAAAAAGAAAACGATACAGGTCTTCCTAGACTTCCACAACTGACTTTACAATATAAAACAACAACATTCAACGTTTTCACACTGTCGACCTCTACATAAAAATAGGCCCCACCATCTAACATCGCAGTCACCCTTTCACCCCTGTCCGCACCCCATAATGTGGCCCACCTTCTGTCCTTCTCCCGGGAAGACCTGATCATCCGCCCACCTGTCCTGTCCTTCTCCCGGGAAGACCTGATCATCCGCCCACCTGTCCTGTCCTTCTCCCGGAACCTATCACCGCCAAGGTAAGAACTGAAGACCTGATCATCCGCCCACTGGTAACTGACTGGAAGACCTGATCATCCGCCACATGGTAACTGAACTGGAAGACCTGATCATCCGCCCACATGGTAACTGAACTGGAAGACCTGATCATCCGCCCACATGGTAACTGAACTGGAAGACCTGATCATCCGCCCACATGGTAACTGAACTGGAAGACCTGATCATCCGCCCACATGGTAACTGAACTGGAAGACCTGATCATCCGCCCACATGGTAACTGAACTGGAAGACCTGATCATCCGCCCACATGGTAACTGAACTGGAAGACCTGATCATCCGCCCACATGGTAACTGAACTGGAGACCTGATCATCCGCCCACATGGTAACTGAACTGGAAGACCTGATCATCCGCCCACATGGTAACTGAACTGGAAGACCTGATCATCCGCCCACATGGTAACTGAACTGGCGACCGTTGGGTTAAGTTTCCAGCTCCATGCTACACAGGATGACAGTGTCCGATCATGCTCACACGGAGTGACAGTGTCTGCTCCATGCTACACATGGAGTGTAAGTGTCCAGCTCCATGCTACACAGGGAGTGAAAGTGTCCAGCTCCATGCTACACACGGGGTGAAAGTGTCCAGCTCCATGCTACACAGGGAGTGAAAGTGTCCAGCTCCATGCTACACAGGGAGTGAAAGTGTCCAGCTCCATGCTACACAGGAGTGAAAGTGTCCAGCTCCATGCTACACAGGGAGTGAAAGTGTCCAGCTCCATGCTACACAGGGAGTGAAAGTGTCATGCTCCGTGCTAACACGGGGTGAAAGTGTCATGCTCCGTGCTACACACGGGGTGAAAGTGTCCAGCTCCGTGCTACACACGGGGTGAAAGTGTCCAGCTCCGTGCTACACAGGGAGTGAAAGTGTCCAGCTCCATGCTACACAGGGAGTGAAAGTGTCCAGCTCCATGCTACACAGGGAGTGAAAGTGTCACAAGCTCCATGCTACACAGGAGTGAAAGTGTCACAAGCTCCATGCTACACACGGAGTGAAAGTTTTAAGCTCCATGCTACACACGGAGTGAAGTTTATCCATGCTACACACGGAGTGAAATTTTAAGCTCCATGCTACACACGGAGTGTAAAGCTCCAGGCTACACACAAGAGTGAAAGCGAACACGCCTGTCAATCACCCAAGGTTTTAAGTCAATGCGGGAGACACAAGACACGTAGACCGCACCCCCCCCCCTCTCTCTCTCTCTCTCTCCGCTCTCTCTCTCTCTCTCTCTCTTCTCTCTCTCTGAAACACATAGGCCTACACACATCTACACTTTGGCACACGCCACAGAAAACGCGATAGATATCGGACGATATGACGTGGAGGCCATAGCGCCCCTTTTACCAGTCTTGTCACACACACACACACACACACACACACCACACACACACACACACACACACACGTGCGCGCGCACACACATGTGCACGCACACGCGCACAGAGAGAGAGAGGGAGAGAGAGAGAGAGAGAGAGAAATCGGAGTTAGGTAGCCTATTCAGTGAGGCCACAGCTCGACCCCCCCCCCCCTCCTCCTTTTTACTAATTCTCTCTCTCTCTCTCTCTCTCTCTTCTCTCTCACACCACACACACACACACACACACACAACAACACACCACACACACACACACCCACCTACAAACACAAGAAAAAACGCGCGCTGAGGAGAGAGAGAGAGAGAGAGAGAGAGAGAGAGAGAGAGAGGCGAGTACACACAGCGCCATCATCATCATCATCATCATCATCATTATCGTCATCATCAGCATCATCATCCATCGTCATCATCATCATCACCATCATCATCATCATCATGCGTGGTCATCACCATCATCATCAGCAGCAGCAGCAGCAGCATCATCAACATCATCATCATCATCACTGAATCCTGGGGCAACCGGTGCACACTCAGTCACACTGTTCGTCACCTAACTCATTATGGCCACGCTCGTTTTGAATCAGTCTTGACCAAATGAAACGGCCGAAGAAACAATTCGATCGGGATCGATCCAGACTTACCGATCGTGGTCAGTATCTCCAAATCCTCCAGTTTGAATTCCCCATCCTCCCCGTCCTGCGCTTCCAGACTGTGTTGCTTCGTAGGAAATCCGTGTCGCTTGGCTTTGGCTACTCGGGCGGACGCCATATCCACCCAAATCACACTGTTTGGTTTCTGTCTTCAACACGCAGCAGCCAATATCAGACACTCACACTCACACACATAAACAAACCCCCTGAAGTCCCGAACTCGTCGAAGCCTCCACACGCATCGATCAAAAAATCGATTACCTCACAAACACTCTCTCGGAGCGTCTCCGCGAAGCATAATTGCCGCACTGGGACTTAAACGTCAGCCAGCCAAATCACCCATATTTCCCCCAACGGAATTTTAAAAAAAAAGAAGAAGAAGAAGAAAAGAAAAAATTAAACGCTAAATTCACGCTGAAGCTTTGTTGGATGGTTGGTTCACACTCGACGAAATCGTTTGTTCCCACTGCTTGAGAACATGCGGTCTTCGGTGGTGAAGTCACCGTGCGCCGTGCGTGCGTGCACGCGAGCAGCTCTCTAGAGTATCTTGCTGATCTGGGAAATGTTGTCTGCTGCGCTGCACTGCGCGAGGTCTCCTTCAGTTTTGGCGTTCGTTCTCGCACGGGACGAGCATTGGCAAAAGGCAGGAGATGGCTGCCGATGTCTTCAACACTTCGTTAGTTTTGCTAGCTGGTTTCTTTCGAACTTTTCTTGTCTATTCTTCTTCTTCTTCTTCTTTTTCTTCTTCTTCTTCTCTTGTCGGTATCTTGTGTCAGCGAATGAATCAGCTGGACAGTCATCTATTTACACATTTAATACAATTAGATTCGTGGAAAAGAGCAAAGGTCCAAATGCCCGACATGTGCGTGTGCTGAGGCATACCGTTTGCGCTCTTTCTCTGGCCTTATTATTCCAAATGTGGCCGCCAGATTTCTTTATTATCAAATTTCATGTGGACCATGTCTTTTCCCGTCAGCGATACTACCCCCCCCCCCCCCCCACCCCCTTCGCTCACCTATTCTGTGTGTGTGTGTGTGTGTGTGTGTGTGTGTGTGTCTGTGTGGGAGAGAGAAAGAGAGCGAAAAAGTGCATCTAAGGAACTCTCTCTCTCTCTCTCTCTCTCTCTCTCTCTCTCTCTCTCTCTCTCTCTCTCTCTTCGTCTCGTCTCGTCTCTCTCTCTGTCTCTCTCTGTCTCTGTCTGTCGGTCTGTCTGTCTGTCTGTCTATCTGTCTGTCTGTCTGTCTGTCTCTCTCTCTCTCTCTCTCTCTCTCTCTCTCTCTCTCTCTCTCTCTCTTAGAAATAATTGAAAATGGCCGTCATGGAGTAACTTTTGATCTTTTAGAATTGTTTGTGCTGCTTTTTGCCGATGATATTATTTTAATTTCAGTATCAGTGGTTGGTCTCCAGAGACAACTAAATAATTTGTATTCTGCAGCAGGTAGACTAGAACTAAACGTTAATATGAATAAGACCAATATTGTTGTAATTCGTAAAGGAGGATATTTAGCCCGCACTGAAAAATGGACCTATGGAGGTGAGAGAATACATGTGATTAATGCTTACAAATACCTTGGTATTTATTTTACAACGAAACTTAGTTTTGGTTTTGCTTGTCAAGATATAGTCAATAGAGCCAAGAAGGCGGTCAATAGTATTCTTCATATTTTGTACAAGTTAGAGTGTAACTCGTTCAGTGTTTTTACAACATTGTTTGATTCACAGGTACAGCCAATTTTACAATATGGTGCAGAAGTATGGGCTTTTGACAAA
>CM065741.1:51406467-51408967 GCA_033310375.1 Conus canariensis | reverse complement strand
CTCGTGACGACGCCAACCGACCTGCGCAGTCTCCTCGTGATGACATTGACCGACCTGCTACTGTAAGAAAACCAAAATGTTAGTCTACTGTGTGCTGCAAGGACGCAGTCAACCCCTTTCAGCCACAGAGCGACACAGTCCTCTCCAAACTGACCAGGGTAAGTTCAGGAAGGCCCCGCTATTTCCAGAGATCTTGGTTCCAGCAATACCCTTGGCTTCACCTATGCACGACAGACAACAAGGTATATTGTTTCTTCTGCATGAGGGCTAATCATCAAGGCTGCAAACCTGATGCAGCGTTTGTATGGAGCGGTTTTGACAACTGGAAGAAAGCACTGGAAAAGTTCTCAAGCCACGAAAAATCATCTTCACATGGAGCAGCCGTGTATGACGTAAAATGTAGGCAGTCTACAATGTCAGTGTATGCTCCAGTGACGTATCAGCATGAAACAGAACAAAAGAAACACTGCAAAGCCTGATGAACGAACTAAAGAGCCTTCAGTTTCTCCTGCGTCAGGGTCTGCCTCTCCGTGGACATGACGAGCAGGAAGGCAACCTTCAACAGCTGCTCAAGTTCTGCTTTGGAGAGAGCTGCAAGGAAAAAACAAACACAGGTTCAAAATGTCTGTCACATGATATTGTCAACGAGATCCTCGGGATTATGGCACATAAAGTCTTGCGATCTGTTGTACTTGAAATCAGAGAAGCGAATTGGTTTTCGATAGTAGCTGACGGAACCCGTGATGTTGCAAACATGGAGCAGGTTGTAATTTGCATAAGATGGGTAACTGAGCAGTTTGATGCATAGAGGAGCCTGTGGGACTGGTGCATGTTGACAATATCTGTACTGAGACAATTTTTAATGCGCTAAAGGATTGCTTGATCAGGCTGGACTTGCCAGTGCAGAAGTGTAGGGGTCAGGCCTACGACGGGGCCAGTAATTTTTAGGGTCACGTTTCAGGAGTTGCAAAACGGTTCAAAGATGAGGTCCCGTCAGCAGTGTCCGTATACTGTTTGGCACACTCAGTCAATCTTGTGTTACAAGAGGCTTCCAGAAAGGTCAAAGTAATAAGAGATGCCCTTGACTTTGCCACAGAGGTCATTCAGTTGATCAAATTATCACCAAAACGACAGATCCTTTTTGAAACAATCCAACATGAAACATCAACTTCGTGCAGACCGTCCATTAAACCACTGTGTCCAACAAAGTGGACTTCGAACAAGAGCTTTTGACTCTCTCATTGAGAACTATGAGGCTTTGCAAGAAACACTTGAACTAGTCTCACAAGGACATGATGAGTATGCCAGGAGGGCATCCGGCCTTCTTGTACTTATGCAGCAGTTCTCCACCTGTCTTGGGCTCTCACTTTCACGGGATGTCTTTGCTGTGACTGAAGAGCTGGCGACTGCTGTTCAAAGGAAACAAATGTCCTGTGTGGATGCAACAAACGCTGCAAACCTCTGTCTGAGAACGCTTGAAAGTATACGCCAGGATAAAAGTTTCCAGACGTTTTTTGCCGACGTCTCAACCACGGCTGCAAACGTGTGTGATGAGCCGTGCATTCCGAGACAGAGACAGCCTCCACGGAGACTTGATGAGGGCTCCCAGGGTCACAGCTACTCTGACCCTTCTGCTTATTACAGACAGCAGTACTATGAGGCCATAGACAACGTCAAAGAGCTTATAAAGCGCAGATTTGACCAACAAAGTCTTAAGTTGCCAAGGAAGTTTGAAATTCTCTTGGGTGACGGAGCTGCAGGAAAGAATCCAGAAATTTCTCAAGAGATCAGAGACACATATGCTGCGGACATTGACATGGACAGACTCAAAACACAGTTGGCCATCCTTCCACATGCTCTGGGGGACAACAAGAAGTCCATCCATTCCCCCCCCCCTCCCCCCCTAATCCTGGACAGCTTCCGCCGCCACTGCTTACATACAGACTATGACTCCTCCTGACTACGTTTTCCATTCGTTTCCTCGCCTTGGTTCCAGAGGAGGTCGTCATTGTACGCAAATCACTGTCTGTCTGTATTTCTTTTACAAGACAAAATCGTGCTTCTTTTGAGTGTGTTGAGCTGAAAATACAGTCACCAACTGCTACTGCTTCCTTGGTGTGTTTATACCGGTCGCCGCCAAGTAAGTCCAACAAACTGTGTAACTCTACTTTTCTCTGCGAATTTCCTGAGCTTTTAGCTTCTTATGCTGATTCTCGCCATGATGTGTCTTTCATTGGGGACTTTAATTTTCACTTCGATGACTGTTGTGATAATCAGGTTAAACAACTGAAAACGCTTTTGAACGACCGCAACTTATCACAGTTTGTTCAGGTCCCAACACATAAACATGGACACATTCCTGACTGGGTGGTTGGTGACAGTGATAACTGCCTCCTGTCAGTGTCTGATGTACGTGACTGTGCTGGTCTTTCCGATCACCATCTCGTTGTCTGTCGTATGTCACTCACCAAGCCTCCTCCCCGTAAACGCCTTGTGACAT
>CM065741.1:51363967-51398967 GCA_033310375.1 Conus canariensis | reverse complement strand
GTAATGTAGCGCTCGATCGCGCGCGCGTGTGTGTGAGATAGAGAGAGAGAGTGTATGCACCTACATTTGTGTGTGTGAATACGTATGGGTGTGCGTACATGCAGAAATAGGCCTAGAGAGAGAGTGTGTGTTATGTGTGAGTCAGCGCGCTTTTGTGTGTGTGTGTGTGTGTTATAGTGTGAATGCGAGTGTGAAATGTAACGAAGTCAGCGTCATTTGAATGGCTGTTTGCCAGTTCAGTTTCGAGGGAGTTGTTTTGGCAAAATCTCAATCTCTCTCTCTCTCTCTCTCTCTCTCTCTCTCCGGTTATCTGTATCTGTTTCCTTACTTTCTGTACGTTTGTCTGGCTCTCTCTCTCTCTCTCTCTCTCTCTCTCTCTCAGTCTCATTTTCTGTCTTTGTCTGTCTGTCAGTCTGTTGGTCTGTCTGTCTCTGTCTCTGAGTTTATCTGTCTTTGTCTCTATGTCTGGCACTCGCTCTGCCTCTCTCTCATTCACTTTTGTCATTATGATCATAATCATCATTATAATTAGTATTCAATTTTTTGTCCGTATTACATCCAACTGCCTCGCCCCACCTCCATGCCCCAGCCTCCCCCCCTCCCCCCCCACCCCCTCCCCACCCTTCCCCATTCATGCGCCCTTCTTCCATTCACCCTTCCCCTCCCTCCGCCCCAACCTCTCTCTCTCTCTCTCTCTCTCTCTCTCTCTCTCTCTCTCTCTCTCATTCGAATTTGGTTTTGTTTGGGCAAGTCAAGGCGTTGGAAATGTTCATGGCTTCATGCGTTGTTCCAAGCAAAGGCTTATTGACTGTAGGTGGCAAACTCGGTCTGATCATATTCAAACTAGTGATAGATTCAGCTTGTTTAGAGCTTTTTGCAGTGACCACAGTTTAAAACCTTATTTACATTTAGATATTGATGGGCATCTCAAATATATTACGACTAGATTTAGGCTCGGGATTTCTGAGCTGGCATTACATCGCTACCGATGCAAAATGTTTATGTTCAACGATTGAATTTGTCCCTTCTGTACTGAAAGCGAAGAAAATGAGATGCATTTTGTTCTCTGTTGCCCAGCTCTTAAACGTATACGCGAAACGTTAATTAAGCCTAAATATTATGGACATCCTTCACTGTTTAAACTCAGTTTGTTAATGTCATCGACCAAGCCTGAAGATGTGCGTAATCTTTCTTTGTTTTTGTATAAAGGATTTAAAATGAGAGATGTTGTGACTTCTTGAAAGGTACATGAATATATTAATATCATCGTTAACTTGTATTTTGAATCTGTTATATATCTTCACTCAGTTACATGTTCACATTCCCCTTCATGATGGGCTGAGGCCTAATAGGAATAAAATATCTAGAGTCAGGAGTCTGGAGTCTCTCTCTCATTTACTGTTACTTGCGGATGACATATGCTAATTTTCATATCTGATACGATTCAGGTTCTCCAAAATCAGTTTCACATGCTGTATTCAACGCGCAAAGTCCTTCACCTCAGGATTAAGAAAGATGAAAGCAAGACAATGGTGCTTGTGTGTGTGTGTGTGTGTGTGTGTGTGTGTGTGTGTGGGTGGGTGGGTGGGTGGGTGGGTGGGGGGGTCGCGCTCTGTGTGTATGTGTGTTTGTTTGTTTTGTTGTTGTTGTTGTTGTTGTTTTCTAAAGAAAACAGGTGTTTTTACTCCAACATGAGAAATAGAACATTGATAGCAATAAGTAAGACGTTGTGAATGATTATAACCATATGAGCTTTATTTTGTTTCTCAGAACAGAAGGAAAAGGAGAAGAAAAGGTGTCCAAGGAGGTGGACGTATCAGCATCAAAAGGCAAATACCTTTGTATTGAATACATGATGCCTTTGTATTGAATACATGATGCCTTTGTATTGAATACATGATGCCTTTGTATTGAATACATGATGCCTTTGTATTGAATACATGATACCTTTGTATTGAATACATGATGCCTTTGTATTGAAAACACGATACCTTTGTATTGAATATATTAAGTATGTCAACACATTAAACCAAATGACGACGCCGTGTTTCTTTCAAAAATAGAAACAGCTTGACAGACAAGTTCAACCTCTTCTGTAGCATTCCTCTGAAAGCGGCAGAAGAAAGGCCACACATTTGCAATCACCTGATATTTCATGCGGCATTAAAAGTGCCGAATAAATTTGTTATGAAAAGATTGAGCGCTGCCCAGTCTACGTCACAAATGCAGTCAGCTGTATTAGATACTGGCAGAGTGTATCAAAAATGCATAATGTATGTCTTCTCTCTCTCTCTCTCTCTCTCTCTCTCTCTCTCTCCTCTCTCTCTCTCTCTCTCTCTCTCTCTCTCTCTCTCTCTCTTATATTCCTGCCTTCTCTCCTATCTATATGTCATTATGATCTAGGACGTATGCCCACGTAAGATGTCATCTGATGGCATAGTTTTTCGTTCATCATCACACATGGGTTCATTGAACAATGGGTTCATAAATTAGCTACACGAAGCGATTCTTCACACAGATACGCGATATTTTCACGATTTTGTCATGTACGTAGAGATTTCAAACGCCTCGACTGCTATGCTGTAAACTTCTCGTCTCAACCCGCCCCCCCCCCCCCCCCCCCCCCCCCCCCCCCCCACCCCCCCACCACACACGCACCACCACCCCACGCACGCACGCACGCACCAGCACGCACGCACAGCACGCACCACACCACACACACACACACACACACATAAAGCGAGGCAATCGCTTGACAGGTCTTTCACACCGATTCCAGCACTAAATTTAACACATTTTTTTTCATGTTGATGTTGAATATCTCAATTCATTAACAAGTTTCTGAAACTTTCATCCGATGTTTTGTCTATAACAGGATAGCATTCTATTAGACTTGTAGGAATTCTAGTAAAAGAAAAGAAAAAAGAAAAAAAAACCCGAAAATGTCACATTCTAGACTGTCCCTCCTGTACATTGATCTTCCCATTCACCTGATGACATTCCACAATGAGGGGGCACAACGAAAAGTCACGGCAACCCATTCAGAGGATAAACGATGTTTTATACAACAGACTTCGGTTATCACCTTAAACGACCTAATACATTCAGAGGATAAAAGATGTTTTATACAACAGACTTCGGTTATCACCTTAAACGACCTAATACATTCAGAGGATAAAAGATGTTTTATACAACAGACTTCTGTTATCACCTTAAACGACCTAATACATTCAGAGGATAAAAGATGTTTTATACAACAGACTTCGGTTATCACCTTAAACGACCTTTTGAATTTGGAGGCTGAATCGCACTAAAAACTGATCTTGGAATCAGTGCCCACAAGAGTCTGACAGATATTTCATGTTCAAGATGAGATGGGCTTTAAGTCAAATGTGAAGCGTGCTGTGTTCTGTGGTGCAGAGACTTGGAGGAGGGAAGTCCAACACTCAGTCTTCAGGCAGGCATCAACACGTGTGTCGGGCTCATACTACAGAACAGCAATTGACACGGCACTACAGGCTGAAAGGTTTCTGCCAACATGATAGTTTTCATGGCTCATACTACAGAACAGCAATTGACACGGCACTACAGGCTGAAAGGTTTCTGCCAACATGATAGTTTTCATGGCTCATACTACAGAACAGCAATTGACACGGCACTACAGGCTGAAAGGTTTCTGCCAACGTGATAGTTTTCATGGCTCATACTACAGAACAGCAATTGACACGGCACTACAGGCTGAAAGGTTTCTGCCAACATGATAGTTTTCATGGCTCATACTACAGAACAGCAATTGACACGGCACTACAAGTTGAAACGTTTCTGCCAACATGATATTTTCCTATCAGGTCTTATGGAAGGTGGTCCTGTCCTACCGTTACCCAGTGCTGAACCACGCTTACAACATTTTAAATGATTATTGCCTTGATTTCTCAAATAAATGCATGCAGTGTTTATGTGTATATGTGTGTGTGTGTGTGTGTGTGTGTGTGTGTGTGTGTGTGTGTGTGTGCGCGCGCGCGCGCGCGCGCGTGTGTGTGTGCGTGTGTGTGTGTGTGTGTGTGTGTGTGTGTGTGTGTGTGTGTGTGTGTGTGTGTGTGTGTGTGTGTGTGTGGTCATAAACACAAAAACAAGGTGCAAAACCACTTTTCTTTTGTTCTTTTTTTATAAATACACAATACGAAACAGAGAAAATACCCCGCCTGGTTGAGAAAGCAAACAAAACAGACCTGGACAATCAACATCAGGAACATTGATGTCATACGGATGAATGACAAATAGCAAGACCACATTCAGCTACAGGACGAGACTATTTCAGAAAGTAGAAAACTGTATCTGCCTGGCAGTGTGGTCAGCACAGAGAGTGGAACAGACCATGACATATTTCAGAAAGGAGAGAACTATATCTACCTGGCAGTGTGGTCAGCACAGAGAGTGGAACAGACTATGACATATTTCAGAAAGCAGAGAACTGTATCTACCTGACAGTGTGGTCAGCAGAGTGGAGCAGACCATGACATATTTCAGAAAGTAGAGAACTGTATCTACATGGCAGTGTGGTCAGCAGAGTGGAGCAGACCATGACATATTTCAGAAAGGAGAGAACTGTATCTACCTGGCAGTGTGGTCAGCAGAGTGGAGCAGACCATGACATATTTCAGAAAGGAGAGAACTGTATCTACATGGCAGTGTGGTCAGCAGAGTGAAACAGACCATGACATATTTCAGAAAGGAGAGAACTGTATCTACCTGGCCAGTGTGGTCAGCACAGAGAATGGAACATACCATGACATCAGACAGCGCATCAGCAACGCCAGACACGCTTTGACCTCTCTGCCACCATCGTGTGTATGTCTGTGTCTGCGGCCTGTACAGGATTCCACCGCCGTTTGGCTGCAGACCAAGATCAGAATTGTTGAACTCAAACATAAAGTATGCCTGTTCTGTTAAATGGTTCAGACTCGGAAGACATCACGGTTCCACACACAATCTTCAAGCATTTACCTACAATTGCCTCAGGCAAAGCTTTACTACGAGGTGCCGAAAGTTGTTTCTAACAATCCAACAAACAATCTTCAAGCATTCACCTACAAGTGCCGCAGACAAACCTTTACTACGAGATGGCCGAAAGTTGTTTCTAACAATCCAACACACAATCTTCAAGCATTCACCTACAAGTGCCGCAGACAAACCTTTACTACGAGATGGCCGAAAGTGTTTCTAACAATCCAACAAACAATCTTCAAGCATTCACCTACAAGTGCCGCAGACAAACCTTTACTACGAGATGGCCGAAAGTTGTTTCTAACAAAACCCTGTGGAAGAGCACCCAACCCAATGCTGTAGACATGGAGACAAAGAAATGGAAATGGGGAGGGACTGGTCAAAAACCACAAAGACAGAGGTGAGAGAAAATGACCATAGACAGTAGGTCTGACATTCTCAGTGATCTCGGTTGCCTTTTGATATCGTTTAATATGATCGATGATTGAACAGATGTTGAAATAACCACTCAACTGAACCGAACCGCAAAAGCCTGTTATTGACATCATCCATGATGAACAGATGTTGAAAGAACCACTGAACTGAACCGAACCACAAAAGCCTCTTGCCAACATCACGACACAAGCAGTCAAAGAGAATCCACAGGGGCGGAGGAAGGTGGGACGACCTTGACAGACATGGCGCCGATGCATGGATTCTGAAGTGAAGTCGTTACTTGCTACTGACAGAAGAGTGGTGCTCCAGTGGATTCCAGCCCACTGCGGGATACCAGGCAACGAGTTACCTGATCACCCGGCGAGGGAGGATGCTCAAGGGGAGCAGTATAACAACGGCATCACCTACAGCGAGATGCCAAGCATCATCCGGACTATCACAACGCCCAGGTCACCCAAGGATGATTATCATCTGTTGTCCAGAGAGCAATCTGACTCAGTTAATACACCTACCTACTGAACTATTATGTACAATCTGACTCAGTTAATACACCTACCTACTGAACTATTATGTACAATCTGACTTAGTTAATACACCTACCTACTGAACTATTATGTACAATCTGACTCAGTTAACACACCTACCTACTGAACTATTATGTACAATCTGACTCAGTTAACACACCTACCTACTGAACTATTATGTACAATCTGACTCAGTTAACACACCTACCTACTGAACTATTATGTACAATCTGACTCAGTTAACACACCTACCTACTGAACTATTATGTACAATCTGACTCAGTTAACACACCTACCTACTGAACTATTATGTACAATCTGACTCAGTTAACACACCTACCTACTGAACTATTATGTACAATCTGACTCAGTTAACACACCTACCTACTGAACTATTATGTACAATCTGACTCAGTTAACACACCTACCTACTGAACTATTATGTACAATCTGACTCAGTTAACACACCTACCTACTGAACTATTATGTACAATCTGACTCAGTTAACACACCTACCTACTGAACTACATTAAAACTCAGTGGCATGACAACGAACTTTTCAAGCCCAGTTTTAAGCCACCAAACTGTCTAAGTTAAACCTTGAAGCCAGTCAGAATTTTCAAATTATTCGAGTTTATTTTACACCATTTTAAAGAACAGAGTCTACATTCAAACGAAAACAAAACTTACAATTCCTTCTTCTTCTTCTTCTTCTTCTTCTTCTTCTTCTTCTTCTTCTCCTCCTCCTCCTCTTCCTCCTTCCTCCTCCTCCTCCTCCTCCTCCTCCTCCTCCTCCTCCTCCTCCTCCTTCTTCTTCTTCTTCTTCTTCTTCCTTCTTCTTCTTCTCCTCCTCCTCCTCCTTCTTCTTCTTCTTCTTCTTCTTCTTCTTCTTCTTCTTCTTCTTCTTCTTCTTCCAACAATATAGTTTTTCACCTTTGACGAGTGTGAACATCGAACTGAATGGGGCTGAGAAGGGTTCAAATAAAGGTGACTGAAGGCCGAAATTGAATCAAATGTTACCAATTGTTAGTGATCCGCCCCAAAGACAAACAAGTAATCACACAATGTCTTACCTATGTCTTATACCTTGTTTGTCCTTGGTTTGGGCGGACTCACTGAGAAATATTCTTAAAATTTGGAAGTTAGAAGTTTGACAGAATAATGGTTGGAAGGTGGGAAGAGGCGTGCCACTATGAGTATAACAATGGTGTCAATATGATTGCACTAACTATCAGCCGTCACCGACAGTCGTAACACGAAATCTGTCACAGATTGGATATGTCTATCCCTGCTGCGCAGAATTTCTAAAATTTTACCGAGTCTACTATTATCGCGGAAGGGGGCAGTAATCATGTCCGCGTTCTAACAATACTCACATGGATTATTACAGGGGTGCCGCACTCTTCTCTCTCCTGATCTCTATCTCTTGAGTGTCAGTTTGATGGACGTCGAAATAGGGGATATTGAAGAAGGTGAGTATGACAGAGTCATAAACACATGAGAGCGTGGGTCCTCTCTGTCTGTCTGTCTGTCTGTCTGTCTGTCTGTCTCTCTCTCTCTCTCTCTCTCTCTCTCTCTCTCTCTCTCTCTCTCTCTCTCTCTCTCTCTCTCTCTCTCTCCAATGAACTGTCGAGCGTAAACAGTCTAACTTTTAAACTGTTATGTTGACTCTGAAGACCAGTGACCAAATCAGACAATAGAATGCCATCATTAGCAAATAGCGCTGTAAGAATTTCTACAATCAGACAATAGAATGCCATCATTAGCAAATAGCGCCAAAAGAATTTCTACAGACCTGGAATAAGCTGAATACCAAGCTTACCTCTTATTGACAGATCAGTAGCTAGCTCACTAATGTCAAAATGAGAAAAGTAGGGGGCTCAACAGACAACCTTGTTTCACACCTCTAGGATCTGCAAAATATAATTTCAGTTACGGAATTTATCACGTACACAGGCCAAAACAGAGTCATAAAACACAGCGCGGTACAATTTGCCATTCACAACAAACAATTTTTCTCAGAACTGTGCATTTCTATTCACCGAATCGAAAGTTTTTTTTGTTTTTTTTTAATCAACAAGAGCAACATGCGACGCGGTATCTCTAAGCAAAAATGTCTGCATTCTGTTATTGCATACGATGTAAGTACATGGACAAGTATAGTATTGCCAGCTTTAAATCCGGCGAGATCTTCTGTGATTTTCTCTCTGTTTTATGCCCTTGAAGTGAGTCGTTTGTTCCAAACGTATGTGTTTACTGTACAAACAATAACGGTTAGCGCGTTACAACGGTAGCTCATGGGCTGGTTCCCGTTTCCTTTCCCATGTCCCGGCACGAGGACGAATTTGTTCTGTTTTTTTGTTTTTGTTTTTGTTTTTGTTTTTTGTTTTTTTTTTCGTTTTGTTTTTTTGTTTGTTTTTTGGCGTGGTTTTTTTTTTTTTTTTTTTTTTTCATAATCCTATATAAAACGGCTTGGTCAAAAACATAACAATGAAGCCGATAACGGTATCACGTGCGCGCTTTAGTTGTTCAGATGTTTCAAAGTCTGCTCTCGTGTCAGATATAGGGTTACGAATAGGCCTCTTGGATACAAGCTCATCTTTCGAAAAAAGGAAAGAAAAAAAAAAAAAGAAAAGAAAGAAAGAAACTTCAAACGTACCCTCCTCATTATCATCCGTTGTGCTCTTGAGATTCTTTCGTTGACAAGTGGTCATACCATTGTTCAGTAGTGATTTCGTCGTAAATGGCAGGAATTTCTGTTTACTGATCTCACTGTTTGCCAAATTAATATAGGATCTCTGACGGACTCTTTCAGTGTTAGTGCTCTTGCTTTACCAGATTCATATTTCTTTCGGTGGATTAGGTGTCTGTGTTCTTTTTAGTTCGCTGACATAAGCCTTTTTTTTTTTTTTTTTTTTTTTTGACCGCTCAAATTGTCTCAGCAACTTTCTGTTTTTTTTTTTTTAATCACATTCTGTATCAGACCAGTTATCATTTTCTTCTTTTTGATCACATTCTGTATCAGACCAGTTATCATTTTCTTCTTTTTGATCACATTCTGTATCAGACCAGTTATCATTTTCTTCTTTTTGATCACATTCTTTATCAGACCAGTTATCATTTTCTTCTTTTTGATCACATTCTTTATCAGACCAGTTATCATTTTCTTCTTTTTGATCACATTCTTTATCAGACCAGTTATCATTTTCTTCTTTTTGATCACATTCTTTATCAGACCAGTCATCATTTTCTTCTTTTTGATCACATTCTTTATCAGACCAGTTATCGTTTTCTTCTTTTTGATCACATTCTGTATCAGACCAGTTATCATTTTCTTCTTTTTGATCACATTCTTTATCAGACCAGTTATCATTTTCTTCTTTTTGATCACATTCTGTATCAGGCCAGTTATCATTTTCTTCTTTTTGATCTCATTCTTTATCAGACCAGTTATCATTTTCTTCTTTTTGATCACATTCTTTATCAGACCAGTTATCATTTTCTTCTTTTTGATCACATTCTTTATCAGACCAGTTATTATTTTCTTCTTTTTGATCACATTCTTTATCAGACCAGTTATCATTTTCTTCTTTTTGATCACATTCTTTATCAGACCAGTTATCATTTTCTTCTTTTTGATCACATTCTGTATCAGACCAGTTATCATTTTCTTCTTTTTGATCACATTCTTTATCAGACCAGTTATCATTTTCTTCTTTTTGATCACATTCTGTATCAGGCCAGTTATCATTTTCTTCTTTTTGATCACATTCTTTATCAGGCCAGTTATCATTTTCTTCTTTTTGATCACATTCTTTATCAGGCCAGTTATCATTTTCTTCTTTTTGATCACATTCTTTATCAGACCAGTTATCATTTTCTTCTTTTTGATCACATTCTGTATCAGGCCAGTTATCATTTTCTTCTTTTTGATCTCATTCTTTATCAGACCAGTTATCATTTTCTTCTTTTTGATCACATTCTTTATCAGACCAGTTATCATTTTCTTCTTTTTGATCACATTCTTTATCAGACCAGTTATTATTTTCTTCTTTTTGATCACATTCTTTATCAGACCAGTTATCATTTTCTTCTTTTTGATCACATTCTTTATCAGACCAGTTATCATTTTCTTCTTTTTGATCACATTCTGTATCAGACCAGTTATCATTTTCTTCTTTTTGATCACATTCTTTATCAGACCAGTTATCATTTTCTTCTTTTTGATCACATTCTGTATCAGGCCAGTTATCATTTTCTTCTTTTTGATCACATTCTTTATCAGCCAGTTATCATTTTCTTCTTTTTGATCACATTCTTTATCAGGCCAGTTATCATTTCTTCTTTTTGATCACATTCTTTATCAGACCAGTTATCATTTTCTTCTTTTTGATCACATTCTTTATCAGACCAGTTATCATTTTCTTCTTTTTGATCACATTCTTTATCAGACCAGTTATCATTTTCTTCTTTTTGATCGCATTCTTTATCAGACCAGTTATCATTTTCTTCTTTTTGATCACATTCTTTATCAGACCAGTTATCATTTTGTTCTTTTTGATCACATTCTTTATCAGACCAGTTATCATTTTCTTCTTTTTGATCACATTCTGTATCAGACCAGTTATCATTTTCTTCTTTTTGATCACATTCTTTATCAGACCAGTTATCATTTTCTTCTTTTTGATCACATTCTTTATCAGACCAGTTATCATTTTCTTCTTTTTGATCACATTCTTTATCAGACCAGTTATCATTTTCTTCTTTTTGATCACATTCTGTATCAGGCCAGTTATCATTTTCTTCTTTTTGATCACATTCTGTATCAGGCCAGTTATCATTTTCTCTTTTACGTGCTTTGCTGTTCATGCACGATGCAGCACTGATGAATATTTCTGAAGATTTATCAACATCAGAGTTCGGTGCTGAATCAACATCTTCCAGACTATGCTTTACAGTTCCTGTGTCTCGATCTTGTTTGTGACGAAGCAAGTGATCTTCACACCATACAATGCGTTCCGTAGCTCCTTTGTGACGAAGCAAGTGATCTTCACACCATACAATGCGTTCCGTAGCTCCTTTGTGACGAAGCAAGTGATCTTCACACCATACAATGCGTTCCGTAGCTCCTTTGTGACGAAGCAAGTGATCTTCACACCATACAATGCGTTCCGTAGCTCCTTTGTGACGAAACAAGTGATCTTCACACCATACAATGCGTTCCGTAGCTCCTTTGTGACGAAGCAGTGATCTTCACACCATACAATGCGTTCCGTAGCTCAGATTCGAACATGTGCCTCTGTGGGAAATATTCCCTGATGTAGAGATTTCCTTTGATCTCAACTGACAATATTCCCTGATGTAAAGATTTCCTTTTGGAATGTGCCTCTGTGGACAATATTCCCTGATGTAGAGATTTCCTTTTGAACTGTGCCTCTGTGGACAATATTCCCTGATATAGAGATTTCCTTTGGAACTGTGCCTCTGTGGGAAATATTCCCTGATGTAGAGATTTCCTTTTGAACAGTGCCTCTGTGGACAATATTCCCTGATGTAGAGATTTCCTTTTGATCTCAACTGACAATATTCCCTGATGTAGAGATTTACTTTGGAACTGTGCCTCTGTGGGAAATATTCCCTGATGTAGAGATTTACTTTGGAACTGTGCCTCTGTGGGAAATATTCCCTGATATAGAGATTTCCTTTTGAACTGTGCCTCTGTGGGAAATATTCCCTGATATAGAGATTTCCTTTTGAACTGTGCCTCTGTGGGAAATATTCCCTGATATAGAGATTTCCTTTTGAACTGTGCCTCTGTGGGAAATATTCCCTGATGTAGAGATTTCCTTTTGAACTGTGCCTCTGTGGGAAATATTCCCTGATATAGAGATTTCCTTTTGATCTCAACTGACAATATTCCCTGATGTAAAGATTTCCTTTTGGAACTGTGCCTCTGTGGGCAATATTCCCTGATATAGAGATTTCCTTTGGAACTGTGCCTCTGTGGGCAATATTCCCTGATGTAAAGATTTCCTTTTGGACTCCACTGGCCATTGCCAGGAATCAACATGATCACCTCCATGAAAATGGCATCCCCATTTAGAAAACAGATCTTTGAACATGATGACGTAACAATTGCCACTATAACAATGTATCTTTGAACATGGTGACATAATCATTGACACTATAACAATGTATCTTTGAATATGGTGACATAATCATTGACACTATAACAATGTACTTTTTAATATGATGACATAATCATTGACATTATAACAATGTATCTTTGAATATGATGACCTAATCATTGACACTATAACAATGTATCTTTTGATATGATGACCTAATCATTGACATTATAACAATGTATCTTTTAATATGATAGCATAATCATTGACACTATAACAATGCATCTTTGAACATGATGACATAATCATTCACACTATAGCAATGTGGGGAAACGGAACTGAAATACCGCTTTCATCACTACAGCAGCAACGATTGAGAATTGCATTTAACAAAAACACTAAATTTGACAATGAATCACCAAAATTATTAACATATTTATCTTCTCATTTCTTTGAAGTATCAACGGAATGAACAGTAATTTCATGATCACCAACATCTATATCAGGAGAGTAATCAATCATTATCTTTGCTTCAGATTGTTAACTGTTCTTGCATTAAGATCTCCAAGAATCATCACATTCATATCCTGGTAGTTTTTAAATAAAAGGTTTTATGCGAAAATAGATTTTGTATGGTGTGGATTTTGGAGAAAAAAAAAGATTGGAAGGGAATGATTTTCTTGCTGATTTTAAATACATACTTATTTTATGTAATATGCAAAACTGGTATTCAGCATTCGAAAACAGTGACAAATGGTATCATAAGTTAAAGAATATTTTCCAGCCAAAAGGATACTTGTCCTTAATTGTAAATTAATGGTACAGCGATAACTTTATGACACTTCGATTCAGCGTTTGCAGGCTCAGTAACTGCAGGATATTGTTCCTGGATAACGCAGGCTTATGGTACATGTCCATCGTGTGAAAAATAAACTGAATATATGTTGTTGCTGTTGTGGTTTGTTGTTCTTTATGTGTATTTTTTTCTTTTGTAGTCTCTTGCACAGCTTAAAAGCTATTGGAAAGAAGTGTACTGCCCTTGACTCGCCTTCATTTCTAACAAACCAGAATCACACTGCATACATTTTGTCTTGCATTTCTAACAAACCAGAATCACACTGCATACATTTTGTCTTGCAATGATCATTTCTAACAAACCAGAATTACACTGCATACATTTTGTCTTGCAATGATCATTTCTAACAAACCACAATCATACTGCATACATTGTGTCTTGCAATGATCATTTCTAACAAACCACAATCATACTGCATACATTTTGTCTTGCAATGATCATTTCTAACAAACCACAATCATACTGCATACATTTTGTCTTGCAATGATCATTTCTAACAAACCACAATCATACTGCATACATTTTGTCTTGCAATGATCATTTCTAACAAACCACAATCATACTGCATATATTTTGTCTTGCAATGATCATTTCTAACAAACCAGAATCATACTGCATACATTTTGTCTTGCAATTATCATTTATAGAAAACCACAATCACACTGCATACATTTTGTCTTGCAATGATGAAAACATGATAACAGGTCTAACAAATTCGTATTAATGCTATCACTTTTAGCAAAAAATACACGCACACACACACACACACACACGCACGCAAGCACATGCACAAGCACACACACACACACACACACACACACACACACACACACACACACACACACACACACACACTCACTCACACACACGCGTGCGCGCACACACACACACACACACACACACACACACGCACGCACGCACGCACGCACGCACGCACACACGCACGCGCACACACACACACACACACACACACACACACACACACACACACACACAACACACACACACACACACATACACACACACACACTGAAGTTCCTGCGTTTATTTGTAGTAGATATTTACCTTTACAAAAAAGGATTGGCAGATAGTTATGGGTTATTCATACACGAATCGCCGCAGTATGAATACGTGATGAAGTCATTTTAGAAACTGTTATGGAAAAGGCACAGCATGGTGCCTATCATCAGCTGAAAAGACTTCTGAGTGCCATTGACGCGGTGCTGTCATGCCAATCGCTCCATAAGTTCAGAGATCGGAAGATTAATCGCCAGCTTTCAAACTGTAGGCCTCTATCATTATACGGTAAGGTAATGTGGCTTATAGCCCAGCCGACCGCAAAGGGCCACATCAGGGCTGCATCGCGTTAAAGTCAATACACCAGCAACAACAACAACAACAACAACAACAAAAATAAAAAAAGAAAGAGGAGGGGAAATCCTCATTCACAAAACCCTTTAAAATACATCTTCTATAAACGCACCGGAAATCTTGTGAAAATTCTTTCTACTGTAAAATCTTAGATCAGACGAAAAATGTTGATCTCAGAAATTCAAAGATCACATCAGGCGGAAGACCTCGGAGTCTGCTGTAAAGTGTTCATGTCTCACATCAGGCAAGTCCCAACACTCTAAAACTAGTTAAAGGAAATATTTCATTGTGAGTGGTACATGACATGGGATGCACCACGGAATATAATTATACACACAAACGGAACACACAACACAAACGGAACACACACACACACACGCGCAACACACACACACACACACACACACACACACACACACACACACACACACACACACACACACACACACACACACACGGAAAGCATAAGGTAAAAAGACCCAAAGAGCTTGAAAGGCTACACTGAAACATTATCCCCATTTTGTTTGAATTTCTACTTTCATTAACTTACGAGAGCCGTGTCTGACGCCATGTTGGCGGGCAGGGAACTCTGCCCTACTAACACAGTGAAGTAGAACCAGTCCGGACAGTTTCAAATAAACGAGGTTTTTTTTTTCTCCCCTCTTAACTATTTTCCATCCGAAACGTGCTGGCCTGCTTTCAAGAAGGAAATTTGTAACTCTTTTCGTGTGAAATACTGTACTAAATACTGAAATTTAACGGCCTTGGATGACATGAAATCTTAAATTATCACATTATGGCAATATTTCAGGGTTTTTTTTAATTTTTTATTTATTTAACTTGTTCAGGAACAAAATTGAAATCAAGCGATCAGTTTACAATGAGGTAAGTTTCCGTGGGTGAGCCGGGCTGTGGCTGTGGACGGCGTGGGTGCACTACCTCTGAGGTGGCGCAGAGGTTGGGACAGCAAAAAAAAAAAAAAAAAAAAAAGTCTCCGTGGATGGAATTTTTCATAATTATTAAGTTACACGTAAAAAAAAATGTAGAATTTTTTCTTCAATATTTGTAGCGTTAACAACTGCATGATTTGCACTCTCAGCTCTAGTTGTATTTGAATGAAAACAACAACAAATAAACAAACAATAAAACAAATCGACAACTCTCACTCTTTTCCTACACGTCATGAGAGTGCCAATGTATGTATCCTACCCACAGTACTGCCAATGTATGTAAACTACCCACAGTAGTGCCAATGTATGTAGACTACCCACAGTAGTGCCATTGTATGTATCCTACCCACAGTTGTGCCAATGTATGTATCCTACCCACAGTAGCGCCAATGTATGTATCCTACCCACAGTAGTGCCAATGTATGTATCCTACCCACAGTAGTGCCAATGTATGTATCCTACCCACAGTAGTGCCAATGTATGTATCCTACCCACAGTAGTGCCAATGTATGTAAACTACCCACAGTAGTGCAAATACATGTATCCTACCCACAGTAATGCCAATGTATGTAAACTTCCCACAGTAGTGCCAATGTAATTATCCTACCCACAGTAGTGCCAATGTAGTAAACTACCACAGTAGTGCAAATATGATATCCTACCCACAGTAGTGCCAATGTAGTAAACTACCCACAGTAGTGCCAATGCATGCATCCTACCCACAGTAGTGCCATTGTATAAAACTACCCACAGTAGTGCCAGTGTAGTGTAAACTATACCCACAGTAGTGCCAATGTATGTAACTACCCACAGTAGTGCCAATAGTAACCTACCCACAGTAGTGCCAATGTATGTAAACTACCCACAGTACAGTGTAAACATACCACAAGTGCCAATGTATGTAAACCACCCACAGTAGTGCCAATGATGATCCTACCCACAGTAGTGCCAATGTATGTAAACTACCCACAGTAGTGCCAATGTATGTAAACTACCCACAGTAGTGCAATGTATGTAAACTACCCACAGTAGTGCCAATGATGTAATCCTACCCACAGAGTGCCAATGTATGTATACCCACAGTATGCCATTGTATGTAAACTACCCACATAGTGCAATGATGTATCCTACCACATAGTCAATTATTAAACTACCCATAGTCAATTATGTATCCTACCAATAGCCATGATGTAAACTCCCACAGTAGTGCCAATTAGTCTACCACAGATGCCAATATGTAAACTACCCACAGTTGCAAATATATCTACCCACAGTAGTGCCATGTATTAAACTACCCACAGTAGTGCCATTATGATCTACCACAGTATGCCATGTGTAACTACCCACATATGATGTAGTAACTACCCACAGTATGCAATGTATGTAAATACCACAGTACCAATGTATGTAAATACCCACAGTATGCCAATGTATGTAAACTACCCACAGTAGTCCAATGATGTAAACAAACACCACAGTAGTGCCAATTATGTATCTACCCACAGTAGTGCCAATTATGTAAACTACCCACATAGTGCCAGTGTGTAATCCTACCCACATAACATGTATGTAAACACCACAGTAGTGCCAGTTATTACTACCCACAGATGCCAATATGTATCCAACCCACAGTAGGCCATGTATGTAACTACCCAAGTAGTCCAATGATGTACCTACCACAGTAGTGCCAATTATGTAAACTACCCACAGTAGTGCAATTATGTATCCTACCCACAGTAGTGCCATGTATGTAAACTACCCACAGTAGTGCCAATGTATATACTACCCACAGTAGTGCCAATGTATGTAAACTACCCACAGTAGTGCCAATGTATTAACTACCCACAGTAGTGCCAATGTATGTAAACTACCCACATAGTGCCAATATTAATCCTACCCACTAGTGCCAATGTATGTAAACTACCCACAGTAGTGCCAATGTGTACTACCCACAGTAGTGCCAATGTATGTAACTACCCACAGTAGTGCCAATGTATGTAAATACCCACAGTAGTGCAATGTATGTAAACTACCCACAGTAGTGCAATGTATGTAAACTACCCACAGTAGTGCCAATTATGACCTACCCACAGTAGTCCAATGTATGTAAACTACCCACAAGTGCAATATGTACCACCCACAGTAGTGCCAATGTTGTAACTACCCACAGTAGTGCCAATGATGTACCTACCCACAGTATGCCAATGTGTAAACACCCACTAGGCCATGTATGTAAACTACCACAGTAGTGCCAATGTATTACTACCCACAAGTGCCAATGTATGTAACTACCCACAGTAGTGCCAATGTATGTAACTACCCACATAGTGCCATATGTAAACACCCACATGTGCCAATATGAACACCCACAGTAGTGCCAATGTATTAACTACCCACAGTAGTGCCAATGTATGTTACCCACAGTAGTGCCAAGTGTAAACTACCACAAGCAATGTAAAACTACCCACAGTAGTGCCAATTATTAACTACCACAAGTGCCAATGTATGTACTACCACATAGTGCCAATTATCTACCACAGTATGCCATGATGTACTACCCACAGTAGTGCCAATTATTACACCCACTAGTGCATGATGTAACTACCCACATAGTGCCATGTATGATACCACATAGTCCAAATTACTACCCAAATCAAGTATAACACCATGTGCTGATGTACTCCACAGTAGTGCCAAGTGTAATACCATTTCCACCCACATATGGCCAATGTTGTAAATCCACAACATAATACTACCCAAGTAGTGCCAATGATTATCCACCCACATATGCCAATGATGTAAACTAACCCACAGTGCCAATGTATAAACTACCCCAATTGCCAATATGCTAACCCAATAGCCATGTAAAACTACCCACACAGTGCCAGTATTAAACAACCCACAGTAGTGCCATATTAAAACCACATTGTGCCAAGTATGTAAACTACCCACATGCCAAATATGAACCAACCCCAGTAGTGCCATGTATAAACACCACATAGTGCCAATAGTTAGTACGTACCCACAGTAGTGCCAATGTATGTAAACTACCCACAGTATACCAATGTAGTAAATTACCCACAGTAGTGCCAATGTATGTAAACTACCACAGTAGTGTCAATGTATGTAAACTACCCACAGTAGTGCCAATGTATGTATCCTACCACAGTAGTGCCAATGTATGTAAACTACCCACAGTAGTGCCAATGTATGTATCCTACCCACAGTAGTGCAATGTTGTAAACTACCACAGTAGTGCCAGTGTATGTAATCCTACCACAGTAGTGCCAATTATGTAAAACAACCCACAATAGTGCATGTATGTAAAAACTACCCACAGTAGTGCCAATGTATGTATCCTACCCACAGTAGTGCCATGTATGTAAACTACCCACAGTAGTGCCAGTGTATGTATCCTACCCACAGTAGTGCAGTTAGTAAACTACCCACAGTAGTGCCATGTATTAATCCTACCCACATGTGCCAATATATGTAAACTCCACCCACATAGTGCCAAGTATGTAAACTACCCACAGTAGTGCCAATGTATGACCTACCCACAGTAGTGCCATGTATGTACTACCCACAGTAGTGCAGTGTATGTACCTACCCACAGTAGTGCCATTATGTAACTACCCACAAGTGCCAATGTATTAACTACCCACAGTAGTGCCATGTATGTAAACTACCACAGTAGGCAATGTGATCCTACCCACAGTGTCCAATGTATGTAAACTACCCACAGTAGTGCCATATATGTAACTACCCACAGTAGTGCCAATGTATGTTAAACTACCCACAGTAGTGCCAATGTATGTAAACTACCCACATATGTGCCAAGTTATGTAAACCTACCCACATAGTGCCAATGTATGTATCTACCCACAGTAGTGCCAATGTATGTAAACTACCCACAGTAGTGCCAATGTTGTAAACTACCCACAGTAGCAAAGTATGTAAACTACCCACAGTGTGCCAAGTTATGTAAACTACCCACAGTAGTGCCAATGTATGTATCCTACCCACAGTAGTGCCAATGTATGTAACTACCCACAGTAGTGCCAATGTATGTAATCCTACCCACAGTATGCCAATTATGTAAACTACCCACAGTAGTGCCAATGTATGTAAACTACCCACAGTAGTGCCAATGTATGATCCTACCCACAGTAGTGCCAATGTATGTAAAACTACCCACAGTAGTGCCAATGTATGTACTACCACAGTAGTGCCAATAATGTAAACTACCCACAGTATCAATATGTAATCCCACTCATTATAACTACTGTGCCATGTAGTAAACTACCCAAGTAGTGCCAATGTATAACTACCCACAGTAGTGCCAATATGTAAACTACCCACAGTAGTATCCAATTATGAATATAATCTACCCACAGTAGTGCCAATGTATGTAAACTACCACAGTAGTGCCAATGTAGTAACTACCCACATATGCCAATGTATGTAACTACCCACAGTAGTCCAATGATGTAAATTACCCACAGTAGTGCCATGTATGTAAACCTACCCACAGTAGTGCAATGTTGTAAACTACCCACAGTAGTGCCATGTATGTATCCTACCCACAGTAGCCAATGTATGTAACACCCACATAGTGCCAGTGTATTAATCTACCCACATATGGCAATGATGTAACTACCCACGTAGTGCCATGTATGTATCCTACCCACAGTAGTGCCAATTATGTAATCCTAACCCACAGTAGTGCCAGTGTATGTAAACTACCCACAGTAGTGCCAATGTATGTATCCTACCCACATAGTGCCAGTGTATGTAAACTACCCACAGTAGTGCCATGTATGTATCCTACCACAGTGTGCCATTATGTAAACTACCCACAGTAGTGCCAATGTATATATCCTACCCACAGTTGTGCCAATGTATGTAAACTACCCACAGTAGTGCCAATGTATGTAATCCTACCCACAGTTTGCCAATGTATGTAAACTACCCACAGTAGTGCCAATATTTGTAAACTACCCACAGTACTGCCAATGTATGTAAACTACCCACAGTAGTGCCAATGTATGTAAACTACCCACAGTACTGCCAATGTATGTATCCTACCCACAGTAGTGCCAATGTATGTATCCTACCCACAGTAGTGCAATGTATGTATCCTACCCACAGTAGTGGCAATGTATGTAAACTACCCACAGTAGTGCCAGTGTATGTATCCTACCCACAGTAGTGGCAATGTATGTAAACTACCCACAGTAGTGCCAGTGTATGTATCCTACCCACAGTAGTGCCAGTGTATGTAACCTACCCACAGTACTGCCAATGTATGTATCCTACCCACAGTACTGCCAATGTATGTATCCTACCCACAGTACTGCCAATGTATGTATCCTACCCACAGTACTGCCAATGTATGTATCCTACCCACAGTCCGCGTTAGCTAAGAAGTCCATGCAAGTGAAACTTTTACCTTTCGCCCGGCGCACTGATCTTATACACTATGTTATATTCACCGGAAATACACTATGTTATATTCACCGGAAATACACTATGTTATATTCACCGGAAACAACAAACATGAGGGAATTCAGTTCATGTGCAGTATAAGTTTTATAGTCTCCAACCATCGGGTTCTCGGAAATCAAAAAAAAAAAAAAAAAATCAGTTTGTACTTTGCCGTCTAAAACAATCTCCATGTGTTAGATATAACACTATCAAAGAAAACATGTAGCCAGAGTCCGCGTTCCAGGTTTTATTGTTTCTTTCTTTTCTTCTTCTTCTTCTTCTTCTTCTTCTTCTTCTTTCTCTTCTTCTTCTTCTTCTCTTCTTCTTCTTCTTCTTCTTCTTCTTCTTCTTCTTCTTCTTCTTCTTCTTCTTCTTCTTTTCTTCTTCTTCTTCTTCTTCTTCTCTCTTCTTCTTCTTCTTCTTCTTCTTCTCTTCTTCTTCTTCTTCTTCTTCTTCTTCTTCTTCTTCTTCAGTGTCACTGCTTGGCGTTCTCACGGACCGAATGGCTTGTCCTCGTGAGAATGCAAATCAACGACAGCGGCTCAAAAAGGAGGGAGTTGGGGGATGGTGGGAGGGGGGGGGGAGGGCTGCCGTTGCAGTACGAAATGTCATCCAGGTACAAAATGTCATCATGTGACATTTTATACCAACGTTGCGATACAAAATGTCACCACCGGCACAAAATGTCGCCATCGGCACAAAATGTCACCGGTGACTTTTGTACCTGCGTTGCACTACAAAATGTTACCACTGGCACAAACTGTCACCACCGGCACAAAATATCACCGCACATAAAATGTCACCCGATGACATTTTGTATCTGCGTTGCAGTACAAAATGTCATCGCCGGCACAAAATGTCACCTCGTACAAAATGTCACCCGGTGATATTTTTGCGGAGGCGTTGCATGACAAACTGTCACAATGGACACAAAATGTCACCTGGGGTACCAGAATGACATCTGGTTCCTGCAGATCACATATTTACGTCCACTGTGGAATAACCTGCTGGAGAGTGTGAATGCTGTCTGGTTCTGGCGAGTGTCGGTGTGACGGGGCATTGTTTGGTCAACTTGGTGTGCAGGGAACGCTCACATCTGCCAGTTTGGAAGATGGGTTATAATGTGTCCTGATGGTGGTAGGGATGATGATGGTGGCGGTGGTGGTGATGTATGTCTTGACGTATGAACACATTAGTGATATGATATACTACCTCTCCTGTCTGACTCTAAGATTGTCTCATACATTCAAGATAGGCCTAAAACCATGTCTTTTTCGCAAGAAGTCGCTTGCACGCACACGCACACACACACACACACACACACACACACACACACACACACACACACACACACACACACACACACACACACACACTTCACCATTTCCTCTCCCCTGACACACACACACACTTCTCTCTTCCCCCATCTCTCCCCCATGAATGACATCAGATAACCGTATAACGTCACCATTTATTGAATCTCTCTTCCCCCATCTCTCCCCCATGAATGACATCAATAACCGGTATAACGTCACCATTTATTGAATCTCTCTTCACCCATCTCTCCCCCATGAATGACATCAGATAACCGGTATAACGTCACCGTTTATTGAATCTTTCTTCCCCCATCTCTCCCCCATGAATGACATCAGATAACCGGTATAACGTCACCATTTATTGAATCTTTCTTCCCCTATCTCTCCCCCATGAATGACATCAGATAACCGGTATAACGTCACCATTTATTGAATCTTTCTTCCCCCATCTCTCCCCCATGAATGACATCAGATAACCGGTATAACGTCACCATTTATTGAATCTTTCCCCCTCCCCCCCCCCCCCCCATCTCCCCCCATGAATGACATCAGATAACCGGTATAACGTCACCATTTATTGAATCTTTCTTCCCCCATCTCTCCCCCATGAATGACATCAGATAACCGGTATAACGTCACCATTTATTGAATCTTTCTTCCCCCCCCCCCCCCCCCCCATCTCTCCCCCATGAATGACATCAGATAACCGGTAACGTCACCATTTATTGAATCTCTCTTCCCCCATCTCTCCCCCATGAATGACATCAGATAACCGGTATAACGTCACCATTTATTGAATCTTTCTTTCCCCGTCTCTCCCCCATGAATGACATCAGATAACCGGTATAACGTCACCATTTATTGAATCTTCTTCCCCTCTCCCCCATAGACATCAGATAACCGTATACGTCACCTTATTGAATCTTTCTTCCCCATCTCTCCCCATGAATGACATCAGATAACCGGTATAACGTCACCGTTTATTGAATCTTTCTTCACCCATCTCTCCCCCATGAATGACATCAGATAACCGGTATAACGTCACCATTTATTGAATCTTTCTTCCCCTATCTCTCCCCCATGAATGACATCAGATAACCGGTATAACGTCACCATTTATTGAATCTTTCTTCCCCTATCTCTCCCCCATGAATGACATCAGATAACCGGTGTAACGTCACCATTTATTGAATCTTTCTTCACCCATCTCTCCCCCATGAATGACATCAGATAACCGGTGTAACGTCACCATTTATTGAATCTTTCTTCCCCTATCTCTCCCCCATGAATGACATCAGATAACCGGTATAACGTCACCGTTTATTGAATCTTTCTTCCCCCATCTCTCCCCCATGAATGACATCAGATAACCGGTATAACGTCACCATTTATTGAATCTTTCTTCCCCCATCTCTCCCCATGAATGACATCAGATAACCGGTATAACGTCACCATTTATTGAATCTCTCTTCCCCCATCTCTCCCCCATGAATGACATCAGATAACCGGTATAACGTCACCATTTATTGAATCTTTCTTCCCCCATCTCTCCCCCATTAATGACATCAGATAACCGGTATGACGTCACCATTTATTGAATCTTTCAAAATCAACAGACCGAAACAAAAAGTCCCCCGACCCCCTCCTCTCTCTCAGTCTCCTCCCCCCCCCCTTCCCCCACCACTCCACACCCCTTAATGACTTCAGTTAACCGGCTTCAATGTCCGTACTCACTCTACATCAAGAAATGACTCCCTGACGGCTGTGAAAAGGTATGTGCCCAAACTGACTCTCTCCTCACCCCCACCCCACCCCACCCCAACTTCACCGGTGGAGGAAATCTAGACTGCCCTCCCCCTTTGTCCCCTAAACCATTTCCCTTCTGAAACACCCTCAAAGCGTCCGTACGACAAAGCCAATGAGCCAAGGTAGGCGACACTGCACCTCACCTGAATCTGAGAGGGGAGGCATCGTGGACCTGAGCGAGAACTACCCCCAGCCTGTCCCCAAACCACTCTTTCAGGAAATAATCATATAAACATGCAGGTGCCCAAAGTTAGCTGCCTTATGTGACAAACGGGCACTTGCCTATACGGGGTGTTTCTGGTTACTTTAGAAATTAAACTAGGCTTACGATAGGTAAGCTGAAGTTTAATTTGAATTATTTTGAATCTGTTGGCGGGAAGAGAAATGACGTGAGATGCAGCAGCAGATTCCGCGCGCAGAACGCTCAGGTATAAGTGTTGTGTGTCCACTAGGCGTACAACAGGGAGAACATGTTGAACTGAACCATCTCAAATTTAATGGGAGGGCGCGTAAATTTTCCCTCCAATATTTTCAAAATAATTCCAATTAAACTTCAGCTACCTATCGTAAGCCTAGTTTGATTTCTAAATTATTTCTCATCTATTTCTCACTCAGAAAAATCACGCGAGACTTTCGACAGCCTGGTGGACAAGACAACATAGCCTACTTTGAAGCGTAGTCTCCAGCATAGCAGCCAGCATACACGTGCAATGAAACATTGTACATGCACGTACACTTTGGGAAAAATCTAAAGAAGTATGTCAAGCAACAAAATGTTTGGTTACAGCATTAAATGATAAAATTCCAAAACTGGGTAAAAGAGAAAAACAAACAAACAGTGCATTTAGGGCACTTTAGTCAGTGTTGGATTGTCATCATGCAGATACATTGTGATATATGTGCAATACATGTGATAATCTCCGCGGGGGTAGGGTGGGTGGTGGTTGGGGTGTCAATGCCGGCAGTGATGTTGGCCTTGAAGAGATTGTGGAACTTTACACCGTAAGTGATCGTGCGGAGAGCAGGCGTTCGGACCGACGCCGGGACGTACTTTGTTTTTGTGTTTGTTCTTTTCCTGCCCCATCTTCTGTGCCACCTCAATGGCATTGCTCACATGCCGCTCATCCCGACCCCTCGTCCACAGACACAGCCCCGGCACTGGCAATCCACAGGCAGCGCTCACCGTCCAGTCGTCATGAGGCAACCCACCGGAGGAGACACTGCCTGCCGCCGAGTCACTTTGGGGAGGGGGGGGGGGGTTCATTGGTGCCTGTTCCGATCCAGCATACGCACTCAAGGTCTGACCAGCGCGTTGGGCTAATGCGTAGGTCAGACATTCGCTGAATCGTAGACACGAGACCTTCTTCTTCAATAGTTGTCTCATCTTTGTTGTTAATTCATTTATCCATCAGCCTCAAATCATGCGTAGTGTGGTCTCAAAACTTAACGGATGTGGTGTAGCGTATATGGACTAGTCCGCACCCAGTGACGCCTCCTTGATGAAACTGAAACTGAAACAACATACGCAAACACCACCTTCTAAGCCCCCAACTGACGACAACAATTCCTTGGTCGCGCAGCCGGCGTGAGTGAGCTCTCCCTCTGGAGAGCACCACCACATTCGTCCAACAACAGCCCTCATGGATCCCCCGATATCCTTGACCCCAACAAAATCAAACCAAGCCACAGACGTGGACAGGACATCGGAACTGAGGTCATCATGAAAGCAGGGCATGAAGGGTCACAGAATTTGAGACTTTTTTAATGCTGATAGATGAGGATAAGGATAATGAAGATGATGCTACGGATTTCCATTCCTGGTTTGAGACTGAATGATATGACTATACTCTACGCTTAGCGTTACAATATATCCCGGCGTCAACCAGGCCCGAGATATACAAACACCTGCTGTGTTGTTGAGGGAATTTGAGCAACACTGTCAAGGAAGCGTCCATTAATTGGAGAAAACTCGAGTGCGGGTCTCCGTCTTCCTAAATGAGCCCGTAGCAAGCTCAACTATGCGTAGGAGCTGGACGGGGCATACAAATCCCAGAAAGAAATGGCTCTGATGGGAATCGAACCAACGACCTCCAAGCCGACAGTCCAAGACACTTACGGCGGTAAGTGCTATGGTGTTTGCCTAGCATGTTCCTGCTCCGTCAGTCTGCTGCCCTTTCTTTGTGTCTGAACCTGCTGCCAGGATTTATCACCCTGTTTGCACGCACCCGCACAAAGGGCAAGCGTGCCGCGTAGACTATTCTTAGCATATGTACGCTGGCTGGTGGATGGGTGGGTGGGATGGGTTAATGATAACTGCTATAGGTTAAAGGTATTAGACTGTGAACACACACAATCTCTCTCTCTCTCTCTCTCTCTCTCTCTCTCTCTCTCTCTCTCTCTCTCTCTCTCTCTCACACACACACACACACACACACACGCACAGACATACACACATACGCGCGCACGCACACACACACACACACACACACACACACAAACATGCGCATGCACGCACGCAAACACACACACACGCACAAGCGCGTGCACGCGTGCGCGCGTGCGCACACACACGCGCATAAATGCACGCAAGTCATACACACAACACACACACACACACACACACACACACACACACACACACACACACACACACACACACGCACGCACGCACGCACGCACGCACGCACACACACACATTTGCACCCGCACGCGCGTAAACACACACACACACACACACACACACACAGAGAGAGGAGAGAGAGAGAGAGAGAGAGGTGGGTGAAAGGAGAACTACAAACAGCAGCCCTTGCTGGCATGTTCTTTTCTGCCGCTAATATTTGGTGTTATGGCCTGCCTCAGAGGCAAGCTGGGAAGCACTGACAAAGGGTATCCACTACATCATTTACATAGATAGATAGATAGATAGATAGATAGATAGATAGATAGATAGATAGATAGATAGATAGAGAAATAAATAGATGGCTAATATTTGGTGGTATGGCCTGCCTTAGGAATAGGCTGGGAAGCACAGACAAAGAGTATCCACTACATCATTTAAAGGGATAGAAGATAGATAGATAGATAGATAATAGATAGATAGATAGATAGATAGATAGATAGATAGATAGATAGATAGAAATGGATGGAAGGACAGGTAGATAGACGGATACCTGAAGAAGACTCAATAGGTCGAAACGTGTTGTGTTTGTTTTGCAATTTCTTCAGTCTTTCGTTTGGTAGCGCAATGATGCTATTTTTGTTCTTGTTTCAATTTCTCCTGCAGTCACCCTAGGTTGAAACCAGTTAGATTCGAACTCAAAGAAAAGGTGAAAATGTAGCTTGATAACCTTAAAAACGTAAAGCCTTTACTGATATTTTGTTTCGTTTTACACCTATGGTATGCAAGGACTAGAGAAATGTAGCAACTGATGTGTTAACTAGCCGGTGAAGAAACATTCCAACATTGCTTGCTCTCATGATATCTAAGGCTACTTAACAACGGGAAATATTGGTTTAATTTTTTTTTTTTTGTGGTTGTTTTCATAACTGTAAGCACATAAGAATGCTTAAGAAGATAGTTAAGTGACCATTTTGTGGCAAGTGCTTTGTATTAATGTACACAAAGACCCTATTTCAGTGACCATTTTGTAGCAAGTGCGTTGTATTAATGCACACACAGACATTATTTCAGTGACCAATTTGTAGCAAGTGCGTTGTATTAATGTACACACAGACATTATTTCAGTGACCATTTTGTAGCAAGTGCGTTGTATTAATGCACGCACAGACACTATTTCAGTGACCATTTTGTAGCAAGTGCGTTGTATTAATGCACACGCATACACTATTTCAGTAACCATTTTGTAGCAAGTGCGTTGTATTAATGTACACACAGACACTATTCCAGCAACCGTTCATCCATTGACACAGTGGAATTGAGACAAACCTCCATTCCTTTCCAAGGGAGAAATGTTATTTCCTCTGTTTAACAAATGCAGAGTTCTTCACTAAGCACTTCAGTTTGCCTCGGGTAAGCTGGAAATCAACTCTGAATGCCTCTTTTCTGAATAGACATCAGTCATCAAAAGACAGGAGAGAAACAGAAACACACGTGAGTTTCAGGACAACAGCGTTTCATACATTCTGGTTTCCATGTATATGTTGAACAGAATGGAAGACATGAGGTGGCCTCGGCACAGGCTGACTATTATTGTCTGGAACATGTACCCGAGTTTGTTTGTTTGTTTGTTTGTTTTTATTCAAGAGAATGGTGCTATTGACATGTTTGAAGAGTGCTGCTACGACCTGGATGATGACGTCATGACCTGCCACCATCCGTCAAGTCAGACTCGTTTGAAGGCTTTCGTCAGGCTGATAAAGGTGTGCTAGAAGTGACGTTGGTGTTCTGTGGTAGAAGTGACGTTGGTGTTGTCGTCAGGTTGATAAAGGTGTGGTAGAAGTGACGTTGGTGTTCTCGTCAGGTTGATAAAGGTGTGGTAGAAGTGACGTTGGTGTTCTGTGGTAGAAGTGACGGTATTCTCGTTAGGTTGATAAAGGTGTGGTAGAAGTGACGTTGGTGCTGTCGTCAGGTTGAAAAAGGTGTGGGAGAAGTGACGTTGGTGTTGTCATGAGGCTGATAAAGGTGTGGTAGAAGTGACGTTGGTGTTCTGTCGTCAGGCTGATAAAGGTGTGGGAGAAGTGACGTTGGTGTTGTCGTCAGGCTGATAAAGGTGTGGGAGAAGTGACGTTGGTGTTCTGATAAAGGTGTGGTAGAAGTGACGTTGGTGTTCTCGTCAAGTTGATAAAGGTGTGGTAGAAGTGACGTTGGTGTTTTCGTGAGGCTGATAAAGGTGTGGGAGAAGTGACGTTGGTGTTCTCGTCAGATTGATAAAGGCGTGGTGGAAGTGACGTTGGTGTTGTCGTCAGGTTGATAAAGGTGTGGTAGAAGTGACGTTGGTGTTGTCGTCAGGTTAGTAAAGGTGTGGGAGAAGTGACGTTGGTGTTCTCGTCAGGTTGGTAAAGATGTGGGAGAAGTGAAGTTGGTGTTGTCGTCAGGCTGATAAAGGTGTGGGAGATGTGACGTTGGTGTTCTGTGGGAGAAGTGATGTTGGTGTTCTGTGGTAGACGTGACGTTGGTGTTCTGTGGGAGATGTGACGTTGGTGTTCTGTGGTAGAAGTGACGTTGGTGTTCTGTCGTCAGGCTGATAAAGGTGTGGTAGAAGTGACGTTGGTGTTGTCGTCAGGCTGATAAAAGTGTGGGAGAAGTGACGTTGGTGTTGTCGTCAGGCTGATAAAGGTGTGGTAGAAGTGACGTTGGTGTTGTCGTCAGGCTGATAAAAGTGTGGGAGAAGTGACGTTGGTGTTGTCGTCAGGCTGATAAAGGTGTGGGAGAAGTGACGTTGGTGTTCTGATAAAGGTGTGGTAGAAGTGACGTTGGTGTTGTCGTGAGGCTGATAAAGGTGTGGTAGAAGTGACGTTGGTGTTCTTGTAAGGTTGATAAAGGTGTGGTAGAAGTGACGTTGGTGTTGTCGTCAGGTTGATAAAGGTGTGGTAGAAGTGACGTTGGTGTTGTCGTCAGGTTGATAAAGGTGTGGGAGAAGTGACGTTGGTGTTGTGGTGAGGCTGATAAAGGTGTGGGAAAGGTGACGTTGGTGTTGTCGTCAGGTTGATAAAGGTGTGGGAGAAGTGACGTTGGTGTTGTCGTGAGGCTGATAAAGGTGTGGGAGAGGTGACGTTGGTGTTGTCAGGTTGATAAAGGTGTGGGAGAAGTGACGTTGGTGTTGTCAGGTTGATAAAGGTGTGGGAGAAGTGACGTTGGTATTGTGGTGAGGCTGATAACGGTGTGGGAGAAGTGACGTTGGTGTTGTCGTCAGGCTGATAAAGGTGTGGGAGAGGTGACGATGGTGTTCTGTCGGTTGAAACGTCTCTATCAGCCGTCAGTGGTCACATCTCTTCTCACCTGAATTTCATTTTGATCTTAATCGTGCCCGTTCGTTCACAACAATTCACGTCTTCTTCTTCTTCAGTCGGTCAGACAGGTAGGTAGGTAGGCAGATAGGTAGGCAGGTAGGTAAGTAGTCAGTTACTTACTTACTAACTTAGTTTTGAGGTGCAACAGTTTCATAAGAAGGCCATTTCTGCGCGTGTCAAAATGATCAGGGTGGGGTTAGGTATTAAGTGACAATGACTTCCTTCTCTGAAACAATGACAAAGTAATACATCCAAACAGATAGGGTAGAGTATTCTCCTCCTCCTCCATGAACACATACATGTATAATTATTCGTATCTCATCAGCTACACAGAGAGAGAGAGAGAGAGAGAGAGAGAGAGAGAGAGACAGAGACAGAGACAGAGACAGAGACAGAGACACACAGAGACACAGAGATACACACACATAGAGAGAGACTGTGGGCTATTTGCACACTGTAGACATGTTTGTGTGAGCGGACTTTTGGAGAGAAAAGTAGAAAATGTCGTGGATGCGCTGACGTCTGCAAACAGCGGTGAACAGTTTGAATTCATTAGTAAAGACATAACACTTCTTTGAGTTGACCTGTACTCTAAAATGTTTGTGCTCAGGACGTCATATCTTTGAGTCTATTCGCAAGACCCTTAAAGTCAGTTTAGTGGCGTGTCGGAACAAGTCTGATGCTTCTGTATTCTCCAGGCTAAACCACGTCGGGTTGTAAGTTCACTCGCGAAATTGCTTCAGATCTTTCTTTTTCACGAAAGTTTGTCAGACGGAAAACACCATGCAGCAGGCTTATTCCAACATGAAAAGCTCGACGACTAACGTATGATGAAACTCCTGCCGAGGGAAACCCCACTCTCCTTTACGACATAAAAAGCTCGACGACTAAGTTATTATTATATTATTATTATTATTATTATTATATTGGGTATTTATATGGCGCCTATCCTTGGTCACAGACCAAGCTCTAAGCGCTTTACAATAAACACACTACTGCGATGTTTATACGTGTCCTCTATTTCCACCGGTACACGATGGCACATGATAACAGTAAGTGACAATCTTTGTAGCTTGGTAAGAAATACCTGGTGGCTATCTTCAATCTACACCAATTTTGCCAGGGCAGCGGGGACGACCCCCCCCCCCCCCCCCCTGCTCTTTCGATTTTCAACTGCCGTGGGTTCTTTAACGTGTGCAGGGGGCCAGGAAGGCACACGGGTCCGACTCACTTATAGTCCCCATCCGATGGACTTGACGTTCAGTTCGATTTGTCATTCAAACTGGAAAGAAAGGGCGAGAAAGGCAGGGCTCGAACCCACGCACTTCTCACACGTTGGATTGGCAGGCTAACGTCTTAACCACTCTGCCACCTTTCTTCCTTGATGAAACTCTTACTGAGGGGAAACTCCGCTCTCCTCTACGACGTTGTAACAAACCCATCGGTCCCACTCAAACCCCAAACCAAAGAATAGATTTCAAATCTACACACCCACCCACCCACACTCCCCCCCCCCCCCCCCCCCCCCCCCCCCCCCCCCCCCGAGCAGAAACCTGATTTGGCAGTTTAGAATTCATATACCAGACACATAGGGTCGCAACTTCACTGACCCCTCAAGACTGCCTGTAGATCAGAGCAGTGAAAGACAAAGGGACGACTAGAGAAGGCCTGGTAAACTCCTGGTACGCCTTGACCTCCAGTCTCATTCACTGTTCATTCCCAGGAAAAGTGAGTTGGAACTATGTTTTACATTTTCGAATCTATGTATTGATTTTTGTATGCTGTGTGGGTTAATATGGTAACTTTGTACAAATACTTGTGACATTTATCAAACTGATGAATGGTTATTCGGTGTAGTAGTTTGCTTGCCATCATATGGCAAAAGCTCTCTCCCAGTGGTTATGATTCTTTGTTAACAATCTGACCACTGTTCTTTGTGTTCACCCTGACTTTTGCCAGTATGCAATATTCTCTGTTAAGATAATAATTCAATGATTAATTTTGATCAGGAAAACAGTACGCCTGTGCTAGGTTAAACACTGCTAAGCTGATTTTGTAAATACTGGTGATTGTTGGAATGATTTGTAGAGTAGGACTTTTAGTCTACACCACATGTGTACTTGGACTAAGTGTAGCCCAAGTCAATGGGATTTAATTCATAAGAAACATGGAGGAGTTGTTTGACTGAAACTGTGTAACATTGTATTACTATCTCCTACCCTTTTGTAAGCTTAACTGAGCCTTTAAACAAAAGTGGAGATTAATAGTTATAGCAGAAACTCTCCATAGAGAAAATTTTGCTGGCTGAGTCTCACTCCTGTTCTGAAAGATAGAAACAAAGGGTAAATGTGTGCACTCGACAAACCAGCCATCAGATTCTCACCTACAGACCAAGTTCTCTTTATCGCAGAACTGGGATCCTGGTCATGCTACACATTGCAGCTGAACCAGAAGCTGGGGCTACACCAGAAACCGGGGGAACGCCAGACACCATGGCTTCACTGTAAACTGGGGTAATACCAGACAACCAGTCTACACCAGCGGGGCAGTCACCAGCCACAGGAGAGATCAACTACCCTCTCCAATATAAGCTAAGTTAGCTAACCACCTGGACTCAAACCCATCAACCCTTACCCTCACTTTATGATGAAACAGTGAGAACCTGTCTATGAGTACCACTGTGGCTACTGCACTGGATGTACGCAAGCGAAGTGGATGTGTATTAAAAGTATGCATTCAGTGTAACTTAGACAGGCCCACTGTATGCCAACTTAAGCTGCTGCACAGAGTGCAAGCAAGTAAAGTAGGAGTGAGGAAGGGCCCCTCATTGGTGTGGTTCAATGAGAACTAAAATCTAGCCTACTGAAGTGACATGTAAATACTTACCTATGTGTAAGCAAGTAAAGTTGATGTGTTTGTAAATAGCACGTGACAATCGTCAGCACCTGGAGCGATAGTTATCAATAGTACCACAAGAAATTGGGGGGAGGGGGGGGGGAGGAGGTTATAAAAAAAAAGGACTCTATAAAAAACGCGCGCACGCGTGTGTGTATTTGTGTGTGTGTGTGTGTGTGTGTGTGTGTGTGTGTGTGTGTGTGTGTGTGTGTGTGTGTGTGTGGAGTGTGTATTTGTGTGTGTGTGTATGTGTGTGTGTGTGTGTGTGTGTGTGTGTGTGTGTGTGTGTGTGTGTGTGAAGAGAGAGAGAGAGAGAGAGAGAGAGAGAGAAGAAACAAGACAAGACAAGACAAGACAAGACAAAATTCTTTATTTACGAGGATAATAGATAAGCACTGATGTGCTTTTTACATCCAGTCCTCGCCCTGAGTAGGGTCAACAATATAAAATAAAAGGTAACAAAGGAAGCATGCAAAAGTGACTAGAACTACAATACAATACGGGATTAAAATTTAAAAAAAAAAAGAGAGAGAGAGAGAGAGAGAGAGAGAGAGAGAGAGAGAGAGAGAGAGAGAGACGCAGGAGCGAAGGGAGTGCAGGGTAAGTCTGCAGAGAGAGAGAGAGGGTGGGGGAGAAAGAGGCGAGAGTGGGTGCGATAAGAGAGCATGTTTAGAACAATCTGATGACAATCAAAAAATTCCAAAGAGATACAAGACAATCGATTTTGAAGCACCGGGGGAGGGGAGGGGGGCGATAGAAATAAAGCACAAATGGAGGTGGGAAATGCATAATGATAGCCCAGTCGCTACGGGTAGGAGGGGATGTCATATGGATAATAAATCAAGTCATTCCAGCAGAACCGTAGAGAGAGAAGAGAGAGAGAGAGAGAGAGAGAGAGAGGAGAGAGAGAGAGAGAGAGAGAGAGAGAGAGAGTCACATAAGAATACAAGCATATCGACAGAATGACAAGAGGGCAGGAGGTAATAGGAAATCACACACACACACACACACACACACACACACACACACACACACACACACACACACACACACACCACACCATACATGTACTCATATAAGACATACTTACTAAACAAAATAACATACATGTGCATTTCAAGTACAAAACACTTTCTAAATAGTCAGGTATATATATAAGGCAAAGAGGGTGGTGGTGATTGGTGGTGGATTTATGGCGGAGTATGTAAGTACTGGCACATAAGATGGTTGAAATAATGGTGTTTGAAGGTTGATATGCATTGGCGTTGTTTGGTTGATTCAGGAAGCGAGTTCCATTGACAGGAACCTGAATATGTTAAACTGGATTTGAATAAGTCAATTCTAGGAACAGGCACATGAAGTTTGGTAGAGTCCTTGAGGAATTTATTGAGAATCTGTGAACTAATGTTGAGGGTGCCTTCCCAGACACAATCTTGTGCATTATGATCCCTTTGTTGTATTGTAATCTCAGACTTAATGGGAGAACTTGAATCTTTTTATAGTCCGAGTCCAGAAGACTACTGCTTTTTAGGAGGACTAATTTGAGTGCTCGCTTGTGTAGGCTTAACAATGGTTTGAGAGTGTTAGCGCTAGCACAGTCCCATAGTGTAGATCCATAGTCTATGTATGATTGCATATGAGACTGGAAAAAGAGCTTGCATGAATGCAGGTCGAGGAAGCGTTTGATTTTGGAGAGTTGATAAACTTTCTGTGAAACTTTTTTGCATAGTGAGGTTATGTGAGCTTGCCAACTCATATTGTTATCAATTGTTATTCCTAGCACTTTGAGGCATGTAACCTGTTCAACAGGAGGAAACTTGAGAGTGAGATTTTGTCTTTTTTGCCTAGTTGTGATAAGCATGGATTTAGTTTTTTGAGGGTGAAGCGACATGTGATTTAGTTCAGTCCATTTGACGAGGTCATTCGCACTTTCTTGTAAAGTGTGTGCAAGAACAGTAACATCAGAATGATTTGTGTGGATTGTTGTATCATCAGCAAAGAGTTCACAGGTGGATGTGATATGGAGAGGTAAATCATTGATGTAAATTGTGAACAGTAAGGGACCCAGGATAGAGCCTTGTGGGACGCCATAGGAAAGTGTTTGAAATGAAGAGAAAGTTGTATTAATTTTCACACATTGTTGCCTATTTGTGAGATATGAGTGAAAAAGCATAAGTGTTTTTGTGGATAAGCCATACAATTTTAGTTTTCTAAGTAGAAGGTTATGGTCTATCACATCGAATGCTTTTTTTGAAATC
>CM065741.1:51296467-51356467 GCA_033310375.1 Conus canariensis | reverse complement strand
GATAAAAGCTCTTTTCTCTTCTAAGGGTTTCCATTCTAATTTCCTCATGTTCTTCCTAGTATTCCCTTTCTCTCTGATATGGTTCCCTGTTACGAACCGTGCTGCTCTCTTCTGAATCTTTTCGAGGTTATCAATGTCCTTTAGATTGTAAAGTTGCCTGTTTACCTGTCTCAGTTTAGCAAATAAAGTCCTGAGGCAGTGAGATACTGAGAATAACTTGCTGTGCACACAAGCTTTGCCTGGCACAGTTGTGACTTGTGCCTACGAAAAGCCTGGAGCTAAGAGTTTGTGTTCAACAGCAAAATTACTGACTGCTGTTATGGCTTTTTAGGCTGATAATGTTTGAGATGACAACATGGAGTCCATAAGAAGCATTGAAAGCATTGAAGTTCTGCTGAAAAAAGCTTGGGCTTGGAGATCAACACAGACTGGCCAGAATCATTTCCCTGGTTTGAATGTGAATAATAATGTTTATTTCTATAGCGCATATTCCATAAAAATGCTCAGCAGTGCTTTAAATTTCATTAAAAGAGCAAACAGTAATGATAGGATTTACAACAGTCATGCACATTGAAAAAACACAAAGCCTCAAGATATCAAATACTGACTTGCACAAATCAAATAAACATGCACCATAGTACCATTTCACATCATTTTGGACACAGACCTATACTGTATGTATGCATGTGTGTGCATGTGCATTGTGTGTGCATGGGTGTGTGTGTAGAAACTAGAATTCTAGAAATGTGTTCATGTGCATGTGTGTGTGTGTGCATGTGCGTGCGTATTGGGAAGGCAGGATCTTTTCTACTAAGTTTGAAGAACAAGTCAAAGAAAATTTCAAACAATATGTTCACTGTACAAACTATATCTACTGAGGATGCTCATATGATTTGAAAATAGAAAGAAAAAGAAAAAAGAAGAAATAAAAATAACCCCAGAATGGACAATTCTCTCTCATGTGATGTTCACATTCTTTCTTTTTCTTTCACACACACACACACACACACACACACACACACACACACACACACAGACACACACACACACACACACACACACACAAGTGCAGAGTGATAAGTAGTCAAGACATGCATACAGAGTATCCTCTTCGTAAAATTTAGTCAGTGCAAATTCATGGTTCTTACTGCTAATGATAGGTTAAAACTGCATGAAAGCTCTGAGATAATAACTTAAAGCTTGTCTCATGTTTGTGCATTTGCTCTGTCATTTCAAGCTGTCATTATGTCAAGGGACAGGTGTTCCATGGTGATAAAAAAAAAAGTTAAAAACTGAAGCTGTGCATTCTTTCTGTCTTTCTTTTTTTTAAGTGAAAAGAAATTTATCTGTGTTTGGTTTTAGTGTCTTCTAGCCCAGATTCAAATTCATTTCTTTTTAATCTATAATTCATCTTTCTTTTTTATTAAGTGTCATGAATCAGTTATTCTGAAAGTCATTCTGTGCTGTTTCTTTTTGAACTGTTCATTGTGGTTGTGCCAAAGCAGTAACTTGAGTTATGATACTAAGAACTATAGAACTATTGATCGCTGAAGTGATGAGGAATCATCTTAATTCTTTCCACATGTCTGTGGCATAATGTGGGCTGGCTTTTAAACTTACTCAAGTAACTTTTTGTTAAAGGTGCATGCTGCTTACAGATTGTTAAGTCCAATCATATTTTCAGTTTTCTTCAATTCTTGACTTGCTTTAAGACATTCTCAAGTCCATCTTTTTATCAAAGATGCATTCTGCTTACAGGTTGTTTAACTTCCAGTCTACAGGTTGTTAAGTCCAGTCATATTTTCACAATTTTCTTAAGGTTATATATACTGAATTTGTTACCATTTTTAATAATACAGTTTGTTTCAAAGTGAGATGACTGCAGGCAGAAATTGAAACAAACTTAAAATAAAAATTGGTGTTCCACTTCCACTGTATCGTAGTGTATGACAGAGACAAAAGTTTCTACGAGTTTATTTCACGTTACAGTTGAATTAAAAAAGGTTTCTCGTTTATTTGACAGGAGAGAGACATTGAAATGCATTTGAATAGACATTGTGTGTGTGTGTGTGTGTGTGTGTGTGTGTGTGTGTGGTCTAATTTTTTTTTTTTTTTTTTTGTCAGAAAGTTGTCTGATTTTTTTGTCAGAAAGTTGTTATGTGTTCTTTCAGATATTGATTTATCGTAGTATTCTGTACTGTTGGTACAAAATCTGAGATGATTGCACAATGCATGATGTGCATTGTGTGCATTGTTCTTTTGCCATATTGCCTTTTTTTGCATAAATTTCCTGTCACAGCAGATTTTCCAATCTAAAATTTAGGTATTGGAAATGGAAGACGCAAAATGACATGCATTTATATAGTTTGCTTTTTTTTGGTCTGTCATAAGAGCAGTTTTCGGAATCAGTGTGGTTGCTTTGTCATTGTCCTTTCTGTGTAAGTGTTGCTTTGTTTTCGCTATGTGGCTGTAAATGTTGCCTTTTTTTTTTTGTTTGAAATATGATCTTTGACATTTTGTTTTTACATTGTGCTTTGCTGTACACGGATGTCATTTTGTTGTTGACAGGAAATGCGGCGCAGGAGAACAGAAGTTACTGTGGAGCTACGAAAGGTAAGTCAGTTCTACCCCAGTACCATTTATAAGGCAAAAGACCTAATTTTAGTAATCTTGAAATAGTTAAATTGAGGATGGCCAAAACAAACTGTTGTTGTTGATAGAGTTTAATGCATGTGTGTGCGTTTGTGTCCATATATGTGTGTGTGTGCGAGAGAGAGAGAGAGGGAGCAGGAGAGAGAGAGAGAGAATTTGTAAAATTTTCCATGAAAAAGTCCAGCAAAACAAGTGCAGTGTGTACTTTGGTTGGTTGTGCAGTATTACTTTAAAAGTAAGTACTGTTTGAATCTTATTTAGTCCCAGGTGTTTCAAATAGTGACTCTCTCTTGTCCCTTAATTCCTTTGGGAATGATTAGGGCTGGCCATCACCTTGGTCTTCTCAGTGCTGATTTCTGTGCTGTATCTTGTGGATGTTTCATCCAGTCTTCTGATTTTATTTACCTTGCCTGGCAAGTGCTTGTTCACTGCCTGCCAGACACTTCATGTTACCTGCAGGGCGAAGGTCCATTATGGTTCTTTCTTCAGCTCTGACAGTGGCAATGCTGGCATGATCTGAGATACTGTCAATGTCTGTTGCTGTTTGATTTTGCCCGGCCCAGGGCCTTGTGTACGCTTTCTTTTTCGCCATCATTTCAGGCCAAATGTCATCCGTGAGTGGTGAGGGTTGGCTTAAGTTAGAAAATGAGACAAAGACTGAGGACAAAGGAGATGGACAAAACCTGACATTAATAAAGGCAAACTGAGACCTGTTACCAAGATATGTGTGTGTGTGTGTGTGTGTGTGTGTGTGTGTGTGTGTGTGTGTGTGTGTGTGTGTGCGTGTTTGATAGTTTATTATATACGATAATAAGTGGCTGATATATTTCACACCTTAGCTGTGAATACATTTCAGAGGCTATGGCTGTGGAATGTGTCATGCTGGTCAGTGAACATGAATTTAAAAAATACTGTTATTTGACCCTTGATTTTTTTGGGAGGGGGAGGCTCGTTAACCTTCAATTGGATAAAGTCATTTTAATCAGAAAACCACACTAAAATTGGGTCACTTTTTTAATCCAGTCATGATGTCTGCTGTCATGTATGACAAGGTTTTTGTCTTGTACAAAGGACAGAAGAAGACAGACATGGAGCTGATTTTTTTTTTTTTTTTTTTTTTTTTACCTTTCTCCCGGCAATGTGTATTGAGGAATACAGTATTTTTTATTTATTTAGAAAATGTGGCTAACAACTAAAAGATTTTATATATAAAAGTAATATTTCTGTTGAAACCAAAAGTATAGAATATATCCTACCATTGCTGTTGATTATCATTACTTCTTGTGTCGTTTGGTAGAAAGTAAAACAAAAACCAGAGTATTTTATGCATTTTGTTTTGTGGACAGTGTGACATTTAGTGTGGACCTCAATTCATTATCTGTTGACATGAGAAAGGAAAACCCCTAAGTTTCCAGCCAAGATGTCTATCATTCAACGCCTTTTCTTCACAAAGTTTCCAACCAAGATGTCTATCATTCAACGCCTTTTCTTCACAAAGTTTCCAACCAAGATGTCTATCATTCAACGCCTTTTCTTCACAAAGTTTCCAACCAAGATGTCTATCATTCAACGCCTTTTCTTCACAAAGTTTCCAACCAAGATATCTATCATTCAACGCCTTTTCTTCACGCCCTGTGTCCAGAGTAAGCGAGATCAACATATACTGAAGCGCCGGAACGTCCCAACTCAAGACAGCACAGACTCTGAAGACAGCGAAAAGACTACCAACCAGTCCCTGCAAAGCATCGTCCAGAATGCCACCAGCACGGAACCCTCAGTTCAGCTTTCAGCTGTGCAAGCTGCCAGGTATTGTGAGGCTAATGAGAGTTCCAGGTCTGTGTACCTGTAAAGTTTTTTTTTATGTATTCAAAGTGAGGTGACTGCGGGCGGAAATTCAAATATATTTAAAAGGTAATTATTAGTCTGTGAAACAACAGGGACGAGCAGCTTATAAGATGATGCACGACACATTTCAACTTCCTAGGTCTTCTTCAGGCAAGATAAACAACGTTCAGGACAGTGAAAACGAACAAGCAGTCATTATCTTCTTGAATTTAGTGCAGGATGGGCGTCGAATTTGAGAAGATAAGTGATTGCTCGTTCTTTAATTTCATGGTCCTGAATGCGCTGAATTTGAGAAGGTACGTGATTGCTCCTTCTTCGTTTTCATTGTCCTAAATGTTATCTTACCTGAAGAAGACCTATGATGTTGAAACACGTGTTTTGTCTTGTGATTTGTTTGTCCCTGTTGTCTGGCGGACGTACTAATAAATGTTTGAAACATTTTTTTTTATTTGGTTTGTACACCTTTTAATGAACGAGAGGCTGAAGATGGTATAACATCTTATTGGAGAAAGAGGTGTCAGCGGGGTGCTCGACTGAATGAACGAGAGGCTGAAGATGGTATAACATCTTATTCATTGGAGAAAGGGGTGTCAGCGGGGTGCTCGACTGAATGAACGAGAGGCTGAAGATGGTATAACATCTTATTCATTGGAGAAAGGGGTGTCAGCGGGGTGCTCGACTGAATGAACGAGAGGCTGAAGATGGTATAACATCTTATTCATTGGAGAAAGGGGTGTCAGCGGGGTGCTCGACTGAATGAAAGTTTCAAAATGCAAAATTGCTGAAAATTTATCATGATGGGGATTGTGTCAGTGCGGGAAGAACAATCAAATTTCCATCTCAGAATGACACAGTTTGGTTGAAAGATCATTGCGTGTACAATTATAACAGAAGAGGGTTTCTTGGTCTTGCAGGACAAAGTTCAGTAGGAAAAAAACAAAAGTGGAGGATGTGACTGTTAGTTAAAAATAAGAGAGGTTTCAAGTAAGTATAGAGTGGGGTTGTTAAAGACACTGATTGTCACTTTTTTTTCTTTTTTTTTTAAGTTTAAAAAAAAAAAAAAAAATCTGTTTCTTGTCAGAAGTAAATTAGGTCATTGTACAGAGGTCAGAATTAGTATCACATTTAGAGTGCAAGAGAAATGATCCCTCACAGAATTTGGGGTGGTTGTGTGGTGTGAATTGGTGTTGTGAACTTCAGGTTGTGTGGTGTGAATTGGTGTTGTGAACTTCAGGTTGTGTGGTGTGAATTGGTGTTGTGTACTTCAGGTTGTGTGGTGTGAATTGGTGTTGTGAACTTCAGGTTGTGTGGTGTGAATTGGTGTTGTGAACTTAAGGCAGTGTGGTGTGAATTGGTGTTGTGAACTTCAGGTTGTGTGGTGTGAATTGGTGTTGTGAACTTCAGGTTGTGTGGTGTGAATTGCAGCAGTTATGTTTGTTTGTTTTGGTTTTGTGGCACGCTGAATAGGGCAGTGCATAAACTGTTACTGTAAAATGTGCCTGCACATATTGTCAGACCTTTTTTAACTTTTAGCTAAATGGAGTGAGGGAGTGGTTGTTAACGACGATTTTGTTTGTTGTTGAATGTGTGTTTAGAAGCACTAAGAAATGCATGTTGAGATTTTCACCCCAAAGATCAATTTGCAGAAAACTGCTTTCAAGTGATCGAAATCCACCCATAGACGATCTGATTGCCTCAGGGATTCTTCCAGTCCTGGTGAAGTGTTTAGCCAGAGATGATTGGTGAGTGTATGCAGAGGGGGAGGTGAATGTTGATGTGATTCTTCCAGTCCTGGTGAAGTGTTTAGCTAGAGATGATTGGTGAGTGTACGCAGAGGGGAGGTGAATGTTGATGTGATTCTTCCAGTCCTGGTGAAGTGTTTAGCCAGAGATGATTGGTGAGTGTACGCAGAGGGGGAGGTGAATGTTGATGTGTTCTTAAGAAGGCAAAATGTAAAGAGCTTAGGAGGCGGATGTGGCTGGAAAATAGGTCATTAAAATTGTACATGTTTGCATTGGGTAAACTGCAGCCCAGTAAAGTATGTGTGTATCCTAGAACCTCTGACTGACATGTTGTGAAATAATTAATAAATGCTACTTCTTAAATGGGATAGTTTGGGGGTCATTTTGTTTGTACAGACAACTTTTTCTTTTTCTTTAAGATTTAAGTTTGTATTGTTTGTGTATGGGAGGGATTCCAATTTAATAGGGTCTTTATCGATGGGTGTAAATGTACCAGTGCCTTTCAGTGGACTGACTGTCACATGTGTTGAGATAGTTAAAGCATGATCATGCATTTTAGAAGTACAGCGTAATAAACATGATTATGCATTTCAGAAGTAGTAAATGATTGAACCTGCCTTCCAGTCATATGATCTGAAAAACTAGTATCAAAGACCTTTACTATCAGTAGCAAGTAATGGTAACAGTGTCAACAGCGGTACAATAGGCGTGAAAGATAGCTTACATTTCTCTTGATTAGGTGTAATCAGTTTGGTTGAATGTAACCCTATGAATTATAGTATGATATTTTGTGAAACTGACCGTATTTAGTGTGTGTATATCTGTGTGTGTGTGTGTGTGTGCGTGTGCTGTGTGCAGTCCATCGTTACAGTTTGAGGCAGCTTGGGCCTTGACGAACATTGCTTCAGGTACTTCGGCACAAACTCAAGCTGTTGTCAATGCAGGTATGGTGGTATCCCTTTGCCTCTTGTATTTATTGAGATAATTTCTATGGCATGGGGTGGGGTATTTGGGTGAAAAAAAGATAATGGAAAAAGTCTATACTCTGGTGTTTCTTGAAAGCAATGAGAAAGTGAAAACTCCTGATTTTGTTCATTTCACTCATCTGAATGTTCCTACACTGCCACTATGTGCGAACTTGATTTATGGCACTGAAAAAAAAAAAACCAAGGTAATTTGTCCAAGTACATTTGTGCTTGTCAGTGTATGTATTAGAATTGATGTACGCACATGTATACATAGGTGAATTTTTGTTCAAGTTTGGTTTTAACATGCGCATTGTGATGTCTCTGACTTACGGGAATTGTGAATTGATGTTCATGCAACATGACTTTCACCGTATTGAATACTATTGTCTGAAATAGGATTAAGTTTTGTAATATTAGCCCCATGGGCCAGTGAACATTAACCTTCATTGTCCTGTGTTTCGTATGACAGAAGTCGCCTAGACTACTAAGTTTATATTGGAATTCGCTGCCCGAATTGGGGTACTGACTTTAAAAAATTGTAAAAAATAAACTAATGGATATAAAGACTTCAAATTTTCAGCAAAAATCTATGGAAAGCTGAACTTTGGTTTGCACTTGTTATTTCAGGGGGATGTGAAAATATTTTTATGACTCAACACTCACACACCTGATTTTACCTGGGAAACACACCTACGTCAGTGAAATAGGTGATAGACAGGCAATACAACACCCATCAACTTTATAACACCTACCTTTTTGGTGGCAAGTGGTCAGGTTCACCATCTGAAAAGAACTGATGGGTGTTGTGAGGTGTTAGTAGTTACACAGGTAGCTAGGAATATACGTGAAATTTTTGTGACGCTTTTAAGTCACCTAGCAGTTACATAGCAGGAAAAAAATAATAAAAAAAAAATAACAGGTCAAAATCATACCATACTTACTGAAAATGTATTGGAGTGCATGCTTTTTGATCTGCATGAGTTAGTTTGTGTTTCTGAGAAAAAGAATTCCTATGACTGATAATATTTCTAACTACATGCAGGTGTCAGTAGGAAGGAAGAGAGGCAGGCATCACAACACAAAACAACACTCAAATATTTTTGTTGTACTCACCATATGGTTCCAGATGTAATGAATTATATAATCCAAATGTGATCACACACAAACAACACAGTCACTGGAAATGTTCTTGCTTTTGATCACTTTTGTCACACACAGATCACTGACATGAAATTTTCTTTCCGTTGTGCACTTTTCTTACATGCACAGACTCCAGTACTTTTGTATGTGGCACTTTCAATATTTAGTCAACCCCAAAACAGTCTGTACAAAGCAAAAATGACAAAGTTCAGTCCTTGATTTAGTCAAGTATCAGGTGTACTGCTAAGAATGAGTGTGTAGGAACCTACTCACTGCTGGTGAAAAGAAAAAAAGCAGCCACGATCCTTGCACAAAGCCACCTTACACATCACACACTCATGTGTTGACTGGATGGCATTGCCTGCTGGGGTTTTCCTGCCTTCCTTCTTGCAACAGACACAGTCCTTCTTGCCTCTGGCAGACTGGATTTTGGAAGGAGTGTGTTTGTGCTTGTCTGGATTGTCGTGAACGACGGGACGGCCGATCCGTTTTCGACCCTTGAAACCATTCTCCATGCCCATGACAATCTCAGTGTGAAAATCCACATGCAGTTTCAGTGGGGCATCTGCAGAGTTTTTGTAGATTACAAAGGCATTTACTGCAGCAGTGTCCAGGCAGAAGAAGAACACATATTTCCACCACTTCATGAATTTCTGCTTGGAACAATAATATGATCGCAATTGATCATGCTTGTCAACACCGTTGTAGTTCTTGGTGTAATCAGCCACAGCCAGGGGCCTAGAATACCTGGCTTTTTCAACACCCCCTGCACCTTTTCTGACAAGCTCTCCATGGTTCCATCATGGACAGAAGTAAGAAGGGTGACCTTACGACGGTCAAACCAAGCAACAGCCTGAAGCTTGCCCTTCAAATCATCATAGCCAATCTCACGAAACCAGCGCTTTGTGTCCCCAGACTTTTTGACACATTTTGCTGGCTTCATATCCTGTGGCAGACCCTTCCTGTTGTTTCGCACAGTCCCACATGCCAAGGTTTTCTTCTGAAACAGATATTGAATGAGGGGGCTGACGTGAAATAATTATCAAAGTAGACGGTGTGCCACTTGAAATAATGGGGTTCTGCCAAGTGTTTGACGACACGATCCCCTAGGGCATCACCTGTCCCAGCAGGCACATCATTGGTCTTCCCAGTATATACTGAATAATTCAGCATATAAAAAGAATCGGCATCACACAAAGCCCACACCTTGAGGCCCCACTTTGTTGGTTTTGCAGGCACGTACTGCAGAAAACCACAACGACCCTTGAACTTGATCATTGCCTCATCTACTGTGATGTTTTGCCCAGGTAGAAACTGCATAGCAAAACATTCTTGAGTCATGGAAATGAGAGGTCTGACTTTGAACAGGGGGTCATACCCAGCCTGACCTCTGGGAACAAACTGAGTGGTATCAGCGAGGTGAAAATACTGGTTCAGCTGTTCAAACCTGTTCTTCGACATGACACTCGACACCCAGGGATTGAAGAAAGGAGAAGAGTCTTTCCAATAAAAATCACGATGAGGAACAGGGGCCATGTTCATAAACATGAGAAGACCAACAAAAGCTCTGATTTCATCCACAGTGGTTGGCTGAAACTTATCCTCAGGAAGACCAGCAGCCATGAGCGTTTGTCTTGCATACAGGTTGGTTTCCCTGACCATGAGATGGAATGCGTCCGAAGGAAAAACAAGTGAAAAATAATCAAAAGGTGTTGGAAGATTCACTTGTGGACGTGGGGGGCCCCTGTATGCATCAAACACACGAACTTCAGTCCGAAAGTCGTCGTTTGACCACTGCGATGACTGTGCACATCCACCGACATCAGTAGCACCTGCGTCACCTGCGTCGCCTATGTCCGAGTCACTGTCACTACTCGCATTCACTCCTTCTGCAACTTCATAGTCACTGTCGCTGTCTACAGAGTCAAGATCAATGTCCGATTGATTCCAGTCGTCATTTTCGGTCGGCAACACATTCATATTGAACATTTGGTCCACAGTCAAGCTCATGTCACTGTCACTGTCAGAGTGCGACATTTTGATCGTAGTCGGAAGTCGATGGGATGACAAAAAAAATCGATTAAAAATCAAAAAAGCCACAAACCGCTTTCACAAATGGCGCTGAGAAAGGTAGGAAAGACCCGGATAACGACCGGTTTGTCTTATTACTGTGGTCAACCCAAATAAGGGAGGCACACCGAGACAATCAGCCTACTGAGGAACGGGCGGTACAGGGCGGATCAGGAGCCTGACGGGTCGGGCGGAATAGGGCGGAACGGGGATAGAAAGGTTAAGGCTGCATGTTGACATGTTAATACGCCTGAATTCAAAATCAGCTTGAAGACTAGATCTGGAGAGGCAGGCTTCAACATTTCAGCTGTGTGAAGATCTTGTTTCTAAGCAGGGGAGATAAAAGCCGTAGCCTGGAAGTCGAGCCATCAGAAAATCAAATGGGTTAGCAGCATTTTCTAGTGATAAAATGGATAGCGATGTTTATATTCGTCATCTTTGACACTACAGGTTTGCTACCCCCCACCCAGCTTTCCTCGACCAAGCAAAAGAATTCGGCTTCCGGTCAGACTCTTGACCACACCACCGACAAGAGGAACATATTGTGCGGGTTCAGTAGCAAGTGTTTGTCTGCTCCCTTCTAAGAATTCATGCAGTCCGGGAAAGTGACTCTGCATGGGTTTACTTTTTGTACTAAAAAGCATAGAGAAATCGTTGAGAGTAGGCAGTTCACCAGCGGCAAAAACAAGTAGAGTCGACCAGATAGAGAAAAAAATAATATACAGAACAAGAAAAGCATAAACAGCAAAGCATTTTCCTGACAATTGTGCAGTAACGGTGAGATTTCAAAAACCTCGGTGTGTGTGTGTGTGAATGCTTCACTGCATTGGATGTATGAAATAAACTTTGGGCTATGAACTTCTTTTGGTGAGCTAGCCCTATTAGGCACTGAAAAAACAAATAGAGTAAACTGAAAAGCTGCCTTGGTGATTTTGGTCCGAGGCTACTAGATAATGAGGGACATGGGATAGAAGGTTGAAAGAAAGGGGACCCTAAAGCCAATTGACAGTTTAGTGTCTGGACCCAGGAAGTCAGCAGAGCAACTGATCAAACCTGCCATAATGCGTCTAGTGTGTGACAGATTTCACACTGACATGGACTCAAAATACTCATGGCTGGGATTAGTTGAGTCCAATGACTTCTTTTGGCATACAATACCAATTCACATGGTGAAACACTGGTGTGATCTAGGCCAGGGGATGTCCCAGTCAGTCGGCAGGCATAGTGTTTGCTGTCCAGGTGACAGCACAGTGCATCTCGGTCTCCGATCTGCTACACACAGGATCAGACTGTATTTTCATGCTTAAAGTGAGCAGTCTATGAAAAATTAAATTTCATTGACACAGTGATGATGGTGATGACGGCTGTTCATAACGATTGCTACCAGTGTTGTTTTCACTGATACAGTGATGATGATGATGATGATGATGATGATGATGACGGCTGTTCATAACGATTGCTACCAGTGTTGTTTTCACAGATATGAGGATGGTGATGATGGTGATGACAGCTGTTCATGATGGCTACCAGTGTTGTTTTCACTGATACAATGATGATGGTGATGACAGCTGTTCATGATGGCTACCAGTGTTGTTTTCACTGATACAATGATGATGGTGATGACAGCTGTTCATGATGGCTACCAGTGTTGTTTTCACTGATACAATGATGATGGTGATGACAGCTGTTCATGATGGCTACCAGTGTTGTTTTCACTGATACAGTGATGATGGTGATGACAGCTGTTCATGATGGCTACCAGTGTTGTTTTCACTGATACAATGATGATGGTGATGACAGCTGTTCATGATGGCTACCAGTGTTGTTTTCACTGATACAATGATGATGGTGATGACAATGGTTGTTCATAATGGTTGTTATGTGTTCTTTTCACCGATACAATGATAATGATGATGATGATGACGTCTATTCATAATGATTGCTACCAGTGTTGTTTTCACTGATACAATGATGATGGTGATGACAGCTGTTCATGATGGCTACCAGTGTTGTTTTCACTGATACAGTGATGATGGTGATGACAGCTGTTCATGATGGCTACCAGTGTTGTTTTCACTGATACAATGATGATGGTGATGACAGCTGTTCATGATGGCTACCAGTGTTGTTTTCACTGATACAATGATGATGGTGATGACAGCTGTTCATGATGGCTACCAGTGTTGTTTTCACTGATACAATGATGATGGTGATGACAGCTGTTCATGATGGCTACCAGTGTTGTTTTCACTGATACAATGATGATGGTGATGACAGCTGTTCATGATGGCTACCAGTGTTGTTTTCACTGATACAATGATGATGGTGATGACAGCTGTTCATGATGGCTACCAGTGTTGTTTTCACTGATACAATGATGATGGTGATGACAATGGTTGTTCATAATGGTTGTTATGTGTTCTTTTCACCGATACAATGATAATGATGATGATGATGACGTCTATTCATAATGATTGCTACCAGTGTTGTTTTCACTGATACAGTGATGATGATGATGATGATGATGATGACGACGACTGTTCATAACGATTGCTACCAGTGTTGTTTTCACTGATACGATGATGATGATGATGATGATGACGATGACGGCCGACTGTTGCGGACTGTTCCAGAGGCTGTGCCTTATTTTATACGTCTGCTGCAGTCCCCCCATCAGAATGTGTGTGAACAGGCAGTGTGGGCCTTGGGCAACATCATTGGTAAGCCTGGCGTGGGGAACAGTCTTTGTCTGAATAGATAGTGTGCTCATCGTAGACATTGTGACACTTAACGCTTATGCTGGATTATGTGACATAAGTCCTGCCACTACTTCATGTCTGTCACTGGTTGTCTTGTAGGTTAGCCTTGTGAACCTAGTTTCAGCGACACGCACAGATCATATCATTCTTATCATTCTTATTATTCTTTATTCAGTTACTAACAATTTTTATTCTGCATGTCAAAGTTCAAATACTAACTGTTGAAAAGTTATGCATGTTATACAAACATAACTATTTTTTTCAATCTTTCCGTCTGTTAATTTACCGGACAACATATATGATAGTATGTTGTTGAATAAGCAGTGTTAGGGTTAAATGCCTTTATAAAATGCTCTCAGTCTATCAGTTGACCCTTTGAAATTGACAAAATATAGCTGTTGCTTGTTTCAATCCTGTAGAATGGTGCAGTGCATATGACCACAGTCGATTAAGGTTGCCAGGCTTATAAAGGCGAAATGGCAGTGTTGCCTGCATTGTTTGAAGTATAATGAAAGAATTCAAATGCACAGTGATGACGCTTCTGAACTCTGTTCTGGAGTAGGTGACTGCATAGAAACAGTAGCAAAAGGAGGTCTGGGAATGTAATCGGAAAACCTTACTTGTGATAACTCCTTGTTGTCACGGTGTATCCATGAATGCGAGTGTATTGGGTTGAGGGAACATCATTTGCAAGTCTGGCAGTGGAAGGTCTTGCCTTCACAGTATACGCTATGAATGTAAAGGTGTTGCCTTCACAGTATACACTATAAATGTAAAGGTGTTGCCTTCACAGTATACACTATAAATGTAAAGGTGTTGGGCTTGGGGAAACATCATTGGCCAGTCTGGCTGTGGAAGGTCTTGCCTTCACAGTATACGCTATGAATGTAAAGGTGTTGCCTTCACAGTATACACTATAAATGTAAAGGTGTTGCCTTCACAGTATACACTATAAATGTAAAGGTGTTGCCTTCACAGTATACACTATGAATGTAAAGGTGTTGGGCTTGGGGAAACATCATTGGCCAGTCTAGCTGTGGAAGGTCTTGCCTCCACAGTTTACACTATAAATGTAAAGGTGTTGCCTTCACAGTATACACTATAAATGTAAAGGTGTTGCCTTCACAGTATACACTATAGTATAAATGTAAAAGTGTTGCCTTCACAGTATACACTATAAATGTAAAGGTGTTGCCTTCACAGTATACACTATAAATGTAAAAGTGTTGCCTTCACAGTATACACTATAAATGTAAAGGTGTTGCCTTCACAGTATACACTATAAATGTAAAGGTGTTGCCTTCACAGTATACACTATAAATGTAAAAGTGTTGCCTTCACAGTAGACACTATATATGTAAACGTGTTGCCTTCACAGTATACACTATAAATGTAAAGGTGTTGCCTTCACAGTGTACACTATAAATGTTTAGGTGTTGCTTCACAGTGTACACTATAAATGTAAAGGTGTTGGGCTTAGGGAAACATCATTGGAAGGTCTTGCCTTCACAGTATACTCTATAAATGTAAAGGTGTTGCCTTCACAGTATACACTATAAATGTAAAGGTGTTGCCTTCGCAGTATACACTATAAATGTAAAGGTGTTGCCTTCGCAGTATACACTATAAATGTAAAGGTGTTGCCTTCACAGTATACACTATAAATGTAAAAGTGTTGCCTTCACAGTATACACTATAAATGTAAAGGTATTGCCTTCACAGTATACACTATAAATGTAAAGGTGTTGGGCTTGGCAAAACATCATTGGAAGGTCTTGCCTTCACAGTATACTCTATAAATGTAAAGGTGTTGCGTGCAGTATACACAATAAATGTAAAGGTGTTGGGCTTAGGGCAACATCATTGGCAAGTCTGGCTTGGGAAGAACTTGTCGTAACGATGTACACCACATGTAAGTACAATACTTTACAGAATGAAAGACAGATTTTTTTGTTTTTATTAAATTCTGACCAGGGTGTCTAGACAATACTCAAATCAAATTCTGACCGTAATGTATTGCATTTTAAAGAGCCCTTTAAATCAGTTTTGGTACGCACTTGTTGTTGGCTGACTTGTACGCTTTGCCTGCAATAATGTTCAGGGTTTGTGTTGACACACTTCAAAGCGAAACAATGACTGACTTTTTTTTTTTTTTTAACTTAATTTTGTGTGGTCATGACAAGTTGGTAACTACAAAGAGTTTTTTTTTTTTTCTAAAGCCAAACAAAATTGTTGCTCTGGATTTAAGCCATAATTTAAATATAAAGAAATGTCAGCTTGGCCACACTTGTGCACAAAAACATTTTGTGATGCATAACATTGAAAAGATGTTAAAAAGATAGATGCAAACAGAAAGCTGGCACAGTTTAAACATACTGCACAAACATTACCTGTGCATTGATGTACAGGGGCATTAACCACAAAGCATGTACTGCCAAGTTGACAATAAATGAGGTTGACGTGTCATACTTCATTCCACTTCTCCCCACCGCCATCCCTTAGTAAAAATTCACTGAACTTCACTTTCAGTCCACTTTATCACTAGAAAGTATAGGAGCCACTGGATGTGAACCAGCAGTGTATGAAAGTAAGGGTGTGAAAAAAAGATGCAAGTGTATCCCTAGAACTGTTGAACGAGGAAGTCCATCATTGTTACCCAGAGTTTCATTGGGGGTAAGGCACACAAACTGCCATTTTAATCGGTCTCAGGGTAAGGCATTGAAAGGGTTAAGGTGTGGTCGATATGGGAAGCTGATGGAGTGAAGGTGTTGACCAGGTGATGGCCCCAACTGCCGGGACTACGTGATCAGCTTGGGGGCAGTGCAGCATCTCCTCAACTTCATCAACCCCGACATTCCCCTCTCCTTCCTGCGCAATGTGGCCTGGGTGGTGGTCAACCTGTGTCGTAACAAGGAGCCCCCGCCACCCGTCGAGACCATCCAGGAGATCCTCCCAGCCCTGTGCAACCTCATCCACCACACCGACGTTAACGTGAGTCTGAGGGTGGGCAGAGCTGGTGGAGGGAGTGGGGAAAGATCATCAGGAGGTTATGTGCTTTTTACCTTTCCATGTGCATGCATGCATACATGTGTGTGTGTGCATAGGGTGGTTGGTTTTAAGATGTAATTGGTCTGGTGGGTTTTTTTTCTGTGTTTATGACTGTAGATGGTTGAAAAATCATCTGTTGATGAGACATTTCTGCCATGGTTTGACACGTAGTTTTTTTTTTTAACCCTCTGCCTACCACATTGACCGAGATTGACTGCGAGATTTCCTCTATCTGAATACCGGATCGACCGAGATCGACTGCTGAATACTAGGTCAACTACTTTCACTTTCAGCATCGCATATTCCAGAATGCAACGGCGACAGAAGAGTATTCTGGTACGGCCATTTCTGGACACCATTTTGGTTTTTGTTGCATCAGTTTTGGTGGAGTAGTTTTGCTGCTGTGAATTTTCAAAGTTCATTTTGTTTTCACGAAGATTTTCAGGAAGTGGTGGATCAAGTAACGATGCAACTTGTAGAATTCATTTTCTGATGTGATAGTGATGAAGAGAGGGTATTTGAGGGCTACACTCTTGAAGAAGATTTGAAGCGAGACAATTCAGAGGGCGATCTTGACCTAGTTTTAAATAAAGATCGACTGCTGACTGATTTTGAGGCCCAAATCAATAATGATTCGGACAGTGATAATGACAATGTCAAATTGCCCATTGCTGCTGGGCCCAGCTCCCCCACAAAAAGAAAACATGAAAAGGAAAAGTTGCTAGAGATTCATTAATTATTGACTGGAGTGGTAGGCTACAAGAAGTGAAGCCCCCCAAAAGTTCCGCTTGTTTTGACAGCCAGGAAACTGGGTCAGTCAGTGGGCGAGTCCCATGATTTGCATGTGGGAGTGTCACCTTTAGCCTTTTGATTTCAGAGGAATTTTGGCAGACTTTTAGTGAGAAACAAATTTATTTGCTGCACAAAAGCAAGCAGAAAAGGATGAGCATAAATTCTGGCCTAAATTAAAAAACTGCCTCGTTTATCAAAAAGCAAAGAGGAGATGGACAAGAGGTACATCATCACCACAGTGTGTATGTGTCAGGGAGGTGGGGGGGGGGGGGGGGGGGGGGGGGGGGGGGGGGGGGGGGGGGGGGGGGGGGGGGTTGTCAGTTGCTTAGTGCACTTGTGCAGAAGCACATTTTTGCTGAATTCTATCACAGTTTCAAGTCCAGTATTCAGTAATCTGTTTGTGTTATTTTTTTCCCCTCAGTAGTTATAAGACAAATCTTCTTGCCTTCAGTTTAACAAAATTGTTGAAGTTTGGGTCTTTTTTACCCCCTTCACGACAACAGTTGATTATTTAGTGTTCAGACCATATAGAATGACTTTGTTTTGTTCCTGAAGGTTTCAGTACTTTGTTTAGACTTGGAAAATCACTATGTGCACCTAATCCATGACATTCTGTGGGTACAGTGAATTTAGGGAAAATTGTTTTAGCACCAAGAACACTGAAGTAGAGTTAGTCTGTTCGTCCCCCCCCCCCCCCCCCCCCCCCCCCTTCATATACCAGTTCACTATATATGGGAAAAAATGGCTGGTTTGGATTGAGTGATGTCTTTGAATTTTTTCTTTACTTTTATAGAATAGATGAGTTAAAAGCAAATGTTTTTTTATTGAGGTTTCTTTATGGCAAGTGTGTATGTGTTGCGGAGTTACCTCACTTGGCTTGGTATTCTCTTAGTCATGTAGCACAAAGTCATGTGGTAGGCAGAGGGTTAAAAACTCATTTATCTACGTCTAAGATGGAATTGATTTTTGTCCAGACTTGCTTTTACCCACATATATCTTAGAGCTGATTTTTGGGTAGACTATACTACATTTAAGTGTAAAATACAGTTCATCTATATTGAGACCTGTTTTACCTATGTCAAAGATGCAGTAAATTGTAGGGGAAAGTTATTTTACCTGCATTCAACATGATGTTTGTGAGACTTATTCTGCATGTAAATAAAATGCTGTAGATCGTTGAGACTTGGTTCATCTATATCTAAGATGGAATTGAATTTTGATGAGATTTATTTTACCTATCATGCACATTACCTTGATTATTAGTTAGACCTATTTCTTCTACCTCTAAGATGAAGTTGATAGGTGGTGAAACTTACTTTATTTTTTGGGGGGGGGGGGGGGGGGGGGGCGTGTGTGTGTGTGGAGTTGATAAGTGGTGAAATTAATTTTTTTCTGAGATGAATTTGTATGTGTCTGTTTGTATACATGTGTGTGTGTGTATTTGTATGTATGCATGGATATCCTCAGAAGAAAAAAAAAACAACAAAGGAAAGGTTGAAAGCAGATGAATTGGAAGGGACAGTGCAATTTTCATCTTGGCAGCAAGATTTGTGGTCATTTTAATGTTCTCGCTTTGGTGAGTGAAATTCGATTTTTACTCACCAAATATTTTTTTCCTCTCACCATGGGAACTACTAAAATGGTGATCACTTTCATGACTGCAGTAACGGTTGTGTCTTGACCTTCTGGAAATTCTGTGTCAGTCTTTTTTTTTTCTTTTTTTTTTTTTATCACTTTCTGTGACTTTGCCCAAGTTGTATCTTCTTTTACCTTCGCCCCCCTCCCCCTCCCCCTTCCACACCAGTATGGCCTATTGACCTGTCCTTGCTCGACAAAGTCTGCACCGCTTGTTTTGTGTTACTCCTTTTCATACGATGTCAGTCATAGTGTTGTGATGTTGGGACTGAGCAGTGAGGCTGTACACACAGCCACAGTGGACACTGTGATGTTGGGACTACAGTGAGGCTGTACACACAGCCACAGTGGACACTGTGTGATGTTGGGACTGAGCAGTGAGGCTGTACACACAGCCACAGTGGACACTGTGTGACGTTGGGACTGAACAGTGAGGCTGTACACAAGCCACAGTGGACACTGTGTGATGTTGGGACTGAGCAGTGAGGCTGTACACACAGCCACAGTGGACACTGTGTGATGTTGGGACTGAGCAGTGAGGCTGTACACACAGCCACAGTGGACACTGTGATGTTGGGACTACAGTGAGGCTGTACACACAGCCACAGTGGACACTGTGTGATGTCAGGACTGAACAGTGAGGCTGTACACACAGCCACAGTGGACACATTGTGATGTTGGGACTGAACAGTGAGGCTGCACACACAGCCACAGCGGACACTGTGATGTTGGGACTGAACAGTGAGGCTGTTCACACAGCCACAGTGGACACTGTGTGATGTTGGGACTTAACAGTGAGGCTGCACACACAGCCACAGTGGACACTGTGTGATGTTGGGACTGAGCAGTGAGGCTGTACACACAGCCACAGTGGACACTGTGTGATGTTGGGACTGAACAGTGAGGCTGTACACACAGCCACAGTGGACACTGTGTGATGTTGGGACTGAGCAGTGAGGCTGTACACACAGCCACAGTGGATACTGTGTGATGTTGGGACTTAACAGTGAGGCTGTACACACAGCCACAGTGGACACTGTGTGATGTTGGGACTGAGCAGTGAGGCTGTTCACACAGCCACAGTGGACACTGTGTGATGTTGGGACTGAACAGTGAGGCTGTACACACAGCCACAGTGGACACTGTGTGATGTTGGGACTGAACAGTGAGGCTGTACACACAGCCACAGTGGACATTGTGTGATGTTGGGACTTAACAGTGAGGCTGTACACACAGCCACAGTGGACACTGTGTGATGTTGGGACTGAACAGTGAGGCTGTTCACACAGCCACAGTGGACACTGTGTGATGTTGGGACTTAACAGTGAGGCTGCCCACACAGCCACAGTGGACACTGTGTGATGTTGGGACTGAGCAGTGAGGCTGTACACACAGCCACAGTGGACACTGTGTGATGTTGGGACTGAACAGTGAGGCTGTACACACAGCCACAGTGGACACTGTGTGATGTTGGGACTGAACAGTGAGGCTGTACACACAGCCACAGTGGACACAATGTGATGTTGGGACTTAACAGTGAGGCTGTACACACAGCCACAGTGGACACTGTGTGATGTTGGGACTGAGCAGTGAGGCTGTTCACACAGCCACAGTGGACACTGTGTGATGTTGGGACTGAACAGTGAGGCTGTACACACAGCCACAGTGCACACTGTGTGATGTTGGGACTGAACAGTGAGGCTGTACACACAGCCACAGTGGACATTGTGTGATGTTGGGACTTAACAGTGAGGCTGTACACACAGCCACAGTGGACACTGTGTGATGTTGGGACTGAGCAGTGAGGCTGTTCACACAGCCACAGTGGACACTGTGTGATGTTGGGACTGAACAGTGAGGCTGTACACACAGCCACAGTGGACAGTGAGGCTGGCTGTTCTGCAGGGTTGGTCTGCCAAGACAGCCTTTCTTCTGGATTTCATGTGGCATGTTTGTTGTTATTATTGACAGCCTTTCTTCTGGATTTCATGTGACATGTTTGTTGTTATTATTGACAGCCTTTCGTCTGGATTATGTTTGTTGTTGTTATTGACAGTCTTTCGTCTGGATTTCATGTGACTGTTTGTTGTTATTATTGACAGCCTTTCTTCTGGATTTCATGTGACATGTGTGTTGTTATTATTATTGACAGCCTTTCTTCTGGATTTCATGTGACATGTTTGTTGTTATTATTGACAGCCTTTCTGCTGGATTTCATATGACATGTTTGTTGTTATTATTGACAGCCTTTCTGCTGGATTTCATGTGACATGTTAGTTGTTATTATTGACAGCCTTTCTGCTGGATTTCATGTGACATGTTTGTTGTTGTTATTGACAGCCTTTCTGCTGGATTTCATGTGACATGTTAGTTGTTATTATTGACAGCCTTTCTGCTGGATTTCATATGACATGTTTGTTGTTACCATTAACAGCCTTTCTTCTGGATTTCATGTGACATGTTAGTTGTTATCATTGACAGCCTTTCTTCTGGATTTCATGTGCATGTTTGTTGTTATTATTGACAGCCTTTCTTCTGGATTTCATGTGACATGTTAGTTGTTATCATTGACAGCCTTTCTTCTGGATTTCATGTGACATGTTTTTGGCGTCATATACTTTACATGTCAGACATAGCATTCACGCAGTTAGCCAGCTCTGTCAGGCGAATTTTTTCCGTGGCCATGCAGTCATAAGACAGTCACGTGATGTCACCCACTTCGCCCGAATTTGTTGTTATTATTGACAGCCTTTCTTCTGGATTTCATGTGACATGTTTGTTGTTATTATTGACAGCCTTTCTTCTGGATTTCATGTGACATGTTAGTTGTTATCATTGACAGCCTTTCTTCTGGATTTCATGTGGCATGTTTGTTTGTTTTCTTGACACTTTTGTGTGATCTGAAGATGATAAATCACCTGAAGTGGCTGACTCCCACGGCACTGTTTTAGCTATCATGTTGTGACTTTTTTTTTAACATAATCATGTCTCACGTTTTTGATTCATGATGGGACTCACCAGTCATAAAAAGGACCAGGCTGGGCTACAGTGGTCAGACTGAGCCTGAAGCTCATCCTCCCCTGCTGTTGTCTTTGTACAGATCCTGGTGGACACAGTGTGGGCCTTGTCCTACCTGACAGACGGAGGGACAGAGCAGATACAGATGGTGCTAGAGTCCAATGTGGTGCCTTTCCTTGTGCCCCTGCTCAGCCACCAGGACGTCAAAGTACAGGTGTGTACCTGTGCTTCGACACACTTTCTTTTTTTATTCTTTTTTTTCTTTGTTTTTTTTTTTTTTTTTTTTTTTTTGTTTTTGTCTGTCTTTCCTTGTGTTGTTTCCTCTTTTGCTTTTGATTTGTTATCCGTCTCTTTTTCCTGGTGCTGTCTCGTATTCAGAGCAGATGTATGTGTGACAGTCACTAAAGATTGTGGGCAAACCAAGGCATAGTGATGAAAAGAAGTACACAGTCTTCAGAGCAGATGTATGTGTGACAGTCACTAAAGATTGTGGGCAAACCAAGGCATTGTGAGGAAACTTGAAGTACACAGTCTTCAAGACAGTTTACTATCATGTCTTGAAGTAGGTGAATGTCAGTCAAAAAGACACTATACACTATAGTTTTAGGATTATTATATAAAGTATATAAATCCAGTTAAAAAGATACTTCACACAAAAGTTTTGGAATTGTATCATTATGTAAAGTAGTTGAAAAGATACTTCACACTATAGTTTTTTTAATTCTGTTCAGTGAAAGTTTAAGAATGTGAATGTCATTCAGGTCAGAGGACATGACAGAAGTAAGAAAATAGTATTATATCTGTCAATCAGATTTTTTTTTTTCATCTCTCTTACATTTACTGTTGCAAATGATGTTCTCGAAAGCCAAGCTATAGACAGATGTATGTTCACAAATAACACGTAAAGTCATGTCTGTGGGACGACAGTTCCACACATCAATAGGGACATCAGCTCAAGAGAACGTGAAACTTTCCAACTTGTAGTCAACAATTTTGTTTTCTTTCTTATGGGAGAGATTGTTAGTGGCCTCCTTAATACAAGGCTGATACATTTGAACTGATCTCTGGCCAGAGGTGCTATATTCTGGTGACTAGAGCCCTACTTATAGCCATTTCAGTGTCAATCCGGACAGATACGTGGAAATGTGAAAGAGATACAAATTATTGTAATCCATGTCCCAGTACATAAATTTATGCGTGTGACGTGGAAGAGATACAACATTTCTGTAATTCATGTCCCATTACATGAATGCCATGGTGTAAATCGCAGGAACATTGCATGGAGCAAAACTTCCTCTTTTTATTCTTGTCAGTACTTTTATCGCCATGAGCTTTAGGGCCAAAATTTGTCGTTAAAAGTATAATAGTGTAAAGTGAGTGTGGATCCGGACATTCCCAATCCGTATTAATAGTTTGTGACACTTACAAGGAACTAACATACCAGTATGTTTCTGGCCATCTCTGAGCCTGATTTCACTTTCCATGTTTCAGTGATCGCCAAAGGTATGGAAAACCTAGGAATGATATCAGCATTTTTCATGTAAATTTGTGGACAATCAGGTGATTGGAATGAATGGACTTGAATTTTATGATTACATGAAATTTTGAGTTTTAACCTTCAAGACAAACATTTTAGACTTTTAAACTTCACTAAGGAAAGCATAATGCTGTATTAATTCAAACGTGGGATTGGCAAATTTGCATACCAAGCTGACACTTGGCATTGTTGGGCTGTTGAGAACATTATATGTCCATATTGACCTCCGTGATTTCTCAAAAGGAAAAAGTCTTTCCGAAAGTGTGATCCTCTTGCGTAGTAAACACATTCAGTCACAAACACTGAACTCTGACCATTCTAACTCATGTTTCCACAAAGCGATTATGAGTCACAAGACAGCAGTTTTTGGTTGCTTCCACAAGGCCTTTGATCACAACTAAACATCAGCAGTATATTTTCAGTGTATTTTAAAACTTAATAATAAATAAAAAAACACAGTTCCTTTCACAGTCTTTATTTTATCCATATGAAGTACACTTTTGGGGCTGAGTACCCTTTGTTGCCGTGTCATTTGTATGTCGTAGAGTTTGCTTTTTCTTGACAGAACTTTGCCAGTGCCTTGGATGTAAAAGGTTTTGTGGGCTACAGTAAAACTGAAATTTTTAATGCGATGCCTTTTATCAGTGAAGTTGTATGTGTGTGTGCGTGTGTTTTTTCCTCAATTCCTTTTGTCTGTGACCAGACGGCAGCACTGCGGGCAGTGGGAAACATTGTGACAGGCACAGACGAACAGACCCAGGTGGTTTTGAACTGTGGTGCTCTGAACCACTTCCGTGCCCTGCTTACACACCCCAAAGAGAAGATCAACAAGGTAAGCAGGAGAGAGTGGGAGGGAGGGACAGCGGGTGAGGTATTGATGGTAGGTATCAGGGGGACAGGTGTTAAACATTTGACAGCTTTCTTTCAAAAGTGACATAATGCTAGCAGCTTTTTTTCCTCCAATTTTGTTGCTGACAGAATTGTGTAAAAATCACTGTGGTATTAATTTAACCCCCAGTCACCTGAACATATTGATTTTTTTTTTTTTTTTTAAATTTTTTTTAGGGTGTGGCCGATTTGCTGATTTTCAGCTGATGAGAATCATTTTTTTTTTTTTTTTTTTTTCAATAGTCAGTGTACAAGGATCGCAATATCTCCACATGTAGTCAGGCAGCACAAGTAATAATATCTTCTGCTTGAAGAAAATGGGACCTTGCATTTCAGTAAAACCTGGATTGTCTATTACTCTGTTAAAATGTCAGAAGCAGAAACGGAAACCGTGATGTGAATGAGTGCTGAGAAAAATTCAGACTTGATACATAAAACCCTAGTATGAACATGTAACTGTATGCCAGAAGAAAATCAGGAAGTGAAGTTTGAAATGTTAAGCTTGCTTTGTAATGCTGTACTTTCTGTATGTTATTTGTGAACCATTTTTATTGTTCCAATCCTTTTATTGTATCCCATGATAGCATAAACTCATTCAAAATGATTCACTACAAAGTAATCTAACATTGAGCAAAAAAAAAAAAAAAAAAAAAAAATTGTGAACACTTTTTGTTTCTTTTTTAGAGTCATTAGAGATGTCTTTGTCTTCCTACAGAAACCATGAAATTGGCACTTATGTGGGCATTTCCCCTGAGATGCAGCTGCTGTGAAAGTCTGTAGGTTTAATTGATGGAAGGGCAACATGTGCTTCTTTCCTTTTGGACTGGCAGGTGTGACAAAAATGAGGTCATGTCATCCAAGTTTCTTTTTCACACATATTGTTTCTGTGTGTCAGTGATTAAAAGAAAGAACATCAGTATTTAAAGTAAACAACGTTATCATGAGCATGTATCTTGGATCTGCTGTTCCCTGGTCTGGGTGTTGTAACTGTGTTACCCCCCCCCCCCCCCCCCCTGAATTTTACCTCAGACCTATATGTCCAGGACTGAAAAGAAATCATGAAAAAAAATTTATGCAGAGGTGATGCATTTTTTCTTCTTCAGAAAACGATCGGCGGCATATTCAGTTAGTAAGAATGTCATTTCTCCTTTGAAAGTTGATGAATTTGTGAACAAGCCATTGCATTGTTACAATGTGAAGAACACTCAACCAGTCAGATGGAAAATGATTTGAGTTACATAGAAGAGCCCACAAACCCAGGGAATGATGCTGTTTTTGGTTATAGTGTCACATGGACATTGAGATGCCATTCCAGGAAATTTCAAAACATTTCCAGTTCCTGACACTGAATATCTGTACAAAACTGATGCAAACTATAAACTGTGTGGCGTCCAGTTCCTGACGCTGAATATCTGTACAAAACTGATGCAAACTACAAACTGTGTGGCATCCAGTTCCTGACACTGAATATCTGTACAAAACTGATGCAAACTACAAACTGTGTGGCGTCCAGTTCCTGACACTGAATATCTGTACAAAACTGATGCAAACTACAAACTGTGTGGCGTCCAGTTCCTGACACTGAATATCTGTACAAAACTGATGCAAACTACAAACTGTGTGGCGTCCAGTTCCTGACACTGAATATCTGTACAAAACTATGCAAACTACAAACTGTGTGGCGTGGTAGCAAGCATCATGGTTTGTGGGTTGGCGGGTCGTGGGTTTGATTCCTGTTGGTGCCAGTGATTTGTGCAATTTTTCAGCCGTGACTGTCTCCCACGCAGAGTTGAGTTTTTGCTGAGGGTCCACATGGGAAGACTTGAACCTCATACTCGAGTTTCATCCATTCAATGGATGTGTCTCTGAGAGAGTTTCTCAAATTTCCTCACCAATGTTGCAGGTGTCTCTACCTCTCAGATCTGGTTGACGTCATGATATGTTATGAAAGCAAGAGTAGAGTCTGTACTCCCTGTCATGTAGTCTCTTACCTGAGAGGGACTCCTTTGCATCATCTTCATCATCCTCATCCTCTTCGATCAGCATTAAGGAAAGAAATCTCAGAACAGGGACCACTGAACACCACATAAATGACTGAAGTCGTGCAGTTTCTCTTCTGGTGGACAACCTCCTCATGACTAGATACTGACTGCTCCGTGTGGATTTATTGGTATCAGGGCTACAGCTGGATTGACCAGTGTATGGCTGTGAATGGTGTGGGGGCTACAGCTGGACTGACCAGTGTATGGCTGTGAATGGTGTGGGGGCTACAGCTGGACTGACCAGTGTATGGCTGTGGTGTCAGGGCTACAGCTGGACTGACCAGTGTATGGCTGTGAGTGGTGTGGGGGCTACAGCTGGACTGACCAGTGTATGGCTGTGAATGGTGTGGGGGCTACAGCTGGACTGACCAGTGTATGGCTGTGAATGGTGTCAGGGCTACAGCTGGACTGACCAGTGTATGGCTGTGAGTGGTGTGGGGGCTACAGCTGGACTGACCAGTGTATGGCTGTGAATGGTGTGGGGGCTACAGCTGGACTGACCAGTGTATGGCTGTGGTGTCAGGGCTACAGCTGGACTGACCAGTGTATGGCTGTGGTGTCAGGGCTACAGCTGGACTGACCAGTGTATGGCTGTGGTGTCAGGGCTACAGCTGGACTGACCAGTGTATGGCTGTGAATGGTGTGGGGGCTACAGCTGGACTGACCAGTGTATGGCTGTGAATGGTGTGGGGGCTACAGCTGGACTGACCAGTGTATGGCTGTGAATGGTGGGGCTACAGCTGGACTGACCAGTGTATGGCTGTGGTGTCAGGGCTACAGCTGGACTGACCAGTGTATGGCTGTGGTGTCAGGGCTACAGCTGGACTGACCAGTGTATGGCTGTGAATGGTGTGGGGGCTACAGCTGGACTGACCAGTGTATGGCTGTGGTGTCAGGGCTACAGCTGGACTGACCAGTGTATGGCTGTGAATGGTGTGGGGGCTACAGCTGGACTGACCAGTGTATGGCTGTGGTGTCAGGGCTACAGCTGGACTGACCAGTGTATGGCTGTGAATGGTGTGGGGGCTACAGCTGGACTGACCAGTGTATGGCTGTGGTGTCAGGGCTACAGCTGGACTGACCAGTGTATGGCTGTGAATGGTGTGGGGGCTACAGCTGGACTGACCAGTGTATGGCTGTGGTGTCAGGGCTACAGCTGGACTGACCAGTGTATGGCTGTGGTGTCAGGGCTACAGCTGGACTGACCAGTGTATGGCTGTGAATGGTGTGGGGGCTACAGCTGGACTGACCAGTGTATGGCTGTGAATGGTGTGGGGGCTACAGCTGGACTGACCAGTGTATGGCTGTGAATGGTGTGGGGGCTACAGCTGGACTGACCAGTGTATGGCTGTGAATGGTGTGGGGGCTACAGCTGGACTGACCAGTGTATGGCTGTGGTGTCAGGGCTACAGCTGGACTGACCAGTGTATGGCTGTGGTGTCAGGGCTACAGCTGGACTGACCAGTGTATGGCTGTGAATGGTGTGGGGGCTACAGCTGGACTGACCAGTGTATGGCTGTGAATGGCGAGCTGCAATGATCAGCGTGATCCCACTTTATTACTGACTAAATTACCGTGAAAAGAGTTGAAGGTCAAGGTCAAGGTAAGGAAATACCATGATAGGTCAAAACGACTCGCTGCCAGTGGTGGATTCTCATGTATTAATGTTACGTTGCCATTTTCTGTCCAGGAAGCAATATGGTTTTTGTCCAACATCACCGCCGGCAACCAGCAACAGGTGCAAGCCGTCATCGACAGTGACTTGGTACCACTGGTCATCCACTACCTGGGTGGGGTCAGTGATCTTTATATATATATATATGTGTGTGGGTATTGGTAGGTGGGTGGTTGGGGGATGTGTGTGTATGCGTGAGTGTGTGTGTGTTTGTGTGTGTGTATGCGAGCACATGACAGTCAGGTGCTTGTGTTGTGCCAGAAGCTCAAAGATTAAGCAGTCAAATGAAATGATAAGGGAAATTTAGATTAAGCACAACAGGAAGTGGAAAAATGGGCATGTGTATGATAGAGAGAGAGTGAGCGAACACGCATACATCTGACCGGAAGCAGTTCATGGTGGTCTTACACGTGAGAATGGATAAAGGTTGCTCTTCTGATTCCAGCAGATCACATTATTGAACTGTTCTGAACATAAGGCATTCAGTAGGTGAGGAGACCGTGAGGTTTGGGGGTTATATGTGCTCTGAAAATGATCTGGACTGCCAGTCGGTCAAGTGTACCCTCTTGGAACCAGGAGTTTTGATTTGTAGTGTTGTTTCACGCAACCTATAGCAGGTCATGCCATCATGACACACTCCTGCTGATGTGACTTTGATGTCTGAGGTTTCATGTATGTCAGTGTGTTCTTTAACAGTCATTTTTAAGGGAAGGCACACTAACATGTACCTGTAGACACTGCAGTGTCTCTCCTTGTCACCCCCTCCTCTATAAACAGTTCAATCCACTGTGGTTATAGTCTGTGCTGCACTGTTTGATCCAGCTGTCATGACGCGATCAGATCAGAGTTGGTCTGTGTTGGGTAGTTGACAAGTTGACATATGCATTTTACTGCAGACTCCGTGAAAATCTTGTTCAGAGATGTCCCACCTGATGTGATCTTTGAATTTCTGAAAGAGATCAACATTTTTCAGTTGATCTAAGATTTTACAGAAGATAGATTTTCAACAAAATCTCTGGTGTGATTTTAGAAGGTGTGTTTTAAAGGGTTATGTGAATGATATATATATATTTTTTTGTTTTTGCGAATTTTTTTAAAGACTTTTGAGTTGACTTCAACATGGTGACAGCCCTAATATGGTCCTTTGCGTTTGGCTAGGCTATAAACAACATCTTATCATACCTAATGCCATGCTCTACAGTGCAGTTTTGCAGCACTGGGCTTTGTGAGTCGCAACCAAGAGTAGTTCAAGTCTGTCTGCAGGCTTGACAGTCTTTGGTGTTTTTTAGCACTGGAGAACAGAATGTTACACACATGCTGGCCACTTGTCAAAGCTGACAAGTAGATCTAAGGTGTCTTCTTATTGGCTGTTGTGTCCGCCTGAAGCAGTTTCGTATTGGCATGGATCTTTTCAGCGTCACATGATTGGCTTAAACGACTGGAATCGGACTGTAGACAAATGATGAAAACCATCAGGATTGTGTTACGTGGTATGACCCAGTGAGATGGTATGATATTGCCATGTCATAGACACTGGTAGTGAGAGGATGTACTGTTCATTGTTGGTCTCTGTCAGTGCCTGTTTTTCAGTGTCTTTATTTTCCTAACACTTAACCCCCATACTGTGTTAAAAAAAAAATTGCCCTTCATGAGATGACAGCCCTGATAGGGTCCCTAGTGGTTGGTTGGGTTGTAAACAACATGCATTTTTCCTCAATTCCTAACGTCGGGATCTGTGGTTTGCATAGCAGTTTGTTCTTTCAGTGGGCAGGTCAGAAACTGAGAAACAAAGAAAAGTTTTTGTGTGTGTGTGTCCTCCAACCTCCGTTTTTTCTGACATTTCTTCCCCCCCCTTCTTTTTTTTTTTTCTTTTTAAAATGGGGCCTCCATCCTGGGATTTGTTTTCCCACTGCCTTTTTCTTTCCCTTCATTGACCCATGCGTGTGTTCATAACTGATGGACATTTGCTTGATAGTTGTAGTGTATAGGATAGTTGTAGTGTATAGGATAGTTATAGTGTAAAGGCGTATGATACAAAATGTCTGGGTTCGTTTATGTACTGGTGTGGTGTGCTGACACTTTCATTCTGCTGTGATAATTTAATTCTAAAAAAATGGAAGCAATTAAATCAACGTAAAGTATTAAAGTATTCATAGAGTTAAAAGTTTGGCTGCCAGTGTGAGACAGTGATGCCCACAACTCCTAGCTAGGCGAATGGGTGCCATAAGCAGGGAGTTACAGACATAGCTTTGTCCCACCATGCAATCAGAAGTTGCGTGTGTTAGTTGTTGTGTGCTGTGGATGTCTCCCAGCCTGATGGAAGATGATGCTGTGTGTGTTGGTTGTTGTGTGCTGTGGATGTCTCCCAGCCTGATGGAAGATGATGCTGTGTGTGTTGGTTGTTGTGTGCTGTGGATGTCTCCCAGCCTGACGGAAGATGATGCTGTGTGTGTCAGTTGTGTGCTGTGGATGTCTCCCAGCCTGATGGAAGATGATGCTGTGTGTGTCAGTTGTGTTCTGTGGATGTCTCCCAGCCTGGTGGAAGATGATGCTGTGTGTGTTGGTTGTTGTGTGCTGTGGATGTCTCCCAGCCTGATGGAAGATGATGCTGTGTGTGTCAGTTGTGTGCTGTGGATGTCTGCCAGCCCGATGGAAGATGATGCTGTGTGTGTCAGTTGTGTGCTGTGGATGTCTCCCAGCCTGATGGAAGATGATGCTGTGTGTGTTGGTTGTTGTGTGCTGTGGATGTCTCCCAGCCTGATGGAAGATGATGCTGTGTGTGTTGGTTGTTGTGTGCTGTGGATGTCTCCCAGCCTGATGGAAGATGATGCTGTGTGTGTTGGTTGTGTGCTGTGGATGTCTCCCAGCCTGATGGAAGATGATGCTGTGTGTGTTGGTTGTTGTGTGCTGTGGATGTCTCCCAGCCTGACGGAAGATGATGCTGTGTGTGTTGTTGTGTGCTGTGGATGTCTCCCAGCCTGATGGAAGATGATGCTGTGTGTGTTAGTTGTGGTGTGCTGTGGATGTCTCCCAGCCTGATGGAAGATGATGCTGAGGGCAGGTCAGTCACCATAGACTTGTGCTGTGCTGTGCTGTGCAGGGAGACTTCCAGACCCAGAAGGAGGCAGCCTGGGCCATCAGCAACCTCACCATCAGCGGCAAAAAGGAACAGGTGGGTGCTGCAGAGGCTCACAGGGGGGTCATTTCAGGAGACCATAGATCCACGGCTCAGCTGTTGACATCATGCTGAACACAGAAATCAACAAAATGGGGACCACTTTCTGGGGCCATTCTTCTTAAGGAGGGCAGTGGGATGTGAAGGATGGCAGTGTGATGTGAAGGATGGCAGTGTAATGTGAAGGATGACAGTGTGATGTGAAGGATGGCAGTGTGATATGAAGTATGGCAGTGTGATGTGAAGGATGGCAGTGTGATGTGAAGGATGGCAGTGTGATATGAATGATTGCAGTGTAATGTGAAGGATGGCAGTGTGATGTGAAGGATGGCAGTGTGATGTGAAGGATGACAGTGTGATGTGAAGGATGGCAGTGTGATGTGAAGGATGACAGTGTGATATGAAGGATGGCAGTGTGATATGAAGGATGGCAGTGTAATGTGAAGGATGGCAGTGTGATGTGAAGGATGGCAGTGTGATGTGAAGGATGGCAGTGTGATGTGAAGGATGGCAGTGTGATGTGAAGGATGACAGTGTGATGTGAAGGATGGCAGTGTGATATGAAGGATGGCAGTGTGATATGAAGGGTGGCAGTGTGATGTGAAGGATGGCAGTGTGATGTAAAGGATGGCAGTGTGATGTGAAGGATGGCAGTGTGATATGAAGGATGGTAATGTGATATGAAGGGTGGCAGTGTGATGTGAAGGATGGCAGTGTGATGTAAAGGATGACAGTGTGATGTGAAGGATGGCAGTGTGATATGAAGGATGGCAGTGTGATGTGACGGATGGCAGTGTGAGATGGTCCAAATGAGGCCTGACTTGGCTGTGACTTCCCTGACAAGACATGATGTCATTCGCAGAACCAAGTCTCTTGAAGTCAGCTTTCTCATGTTTTTTTACTCTGAATTGTGGATTCGAGAGAAATATTAAAAGATGAAAAGTGAGATACTGCAATGGAACAAAATTCAGTGAAAAAAAAGTCAGAGAAAAGTGGAAAAAAAAAGAAATGGGCAGTGGAATCTTTGAAGCACAGATAACATTTTTGGTTTGCTTGCAGAGGACACTGACATCAGTTAACCTTTACCTGCCGTGTCCGCCAATAGTGGCGGACAGGATTTCTTTCCCTTGCAGCCAAGGTTGGTGGATGGACAGACAGTACATTCTGCTATGTCCGCCACTATTGGCGGACAGGAACATGAAAAATTCCTACACTTTCCTTGAAATGGTCAAAGGGAAATAAGCTTTGTATTTGGTCTTGGGGATGTCCTAGCGAGTTGTAGACCCCACTTTTAGTGCTCTATCATGAACTTGGCTGACCCCAGCAGCTTGGAAACAAAGGAACTGGCACTCGGCTAAGCGCGGCTGGAATTTCCTGTGCCAGAAATAAGTTGGTCAGGCGAAGGGGTGGCACCGATCTCTCGCTCAGTGAAGTGCTTGAAATTATATTGCAAAGTTGATCTGACGATTAGGGCAGCAATTGAGATATCGATAATTACGATAGAGAAGAGGAAAGTGAACTGTTTGAAGATGCAGCCAAAAATAATGATTCAACATCAACTGCAGCAGACGCCACTGCATCACACGTGGTTGCCGATGAGGCCAGTTCAAAGATTCAGACACAAATGCATTTGATCAAAACACGGCCAGTGCAAACAGTCGCAATGTCGCTTACCAGCTTGCTTCTGATTTTGACAGCGTGTTGTAAAAAAATGGATTAGAATGTAAACAAAGAATTTACTCGTCAGCCATGTTTTTCAACAGACAGTCGCATCTACACATCAAAAGTAAGTGATTCAAAATTAATAAGCTGGATTAGTTGAGTGTTTGTCTTTTCCTATGACTTCTAATACAACACTGTCTGTTGTTGTCTAGCTACCATAAAAATAAATTTAAAAATGGCAAAATATGCATGTCGGCAGGGACTGAGCGCCATGCACGAGCGTGCGGGAGCAGGGAATCGTGACGTGCATGCTGCATGCGGCTGGATAGTATTAACCTCTTGTGAAACAAGTTGACATTTTGTCTGCCCATTGAAAGCAAAACAAAGTCAAGCTGTGACAGTATGTATCAGCAAGACGCTGCAAATTGAAAGAGATTGACAAAAGCAGTGTGAACAACTGCCTTGCTTGTGCTTGAACTGAACAGTGGAAGACGTTGCGTTAGATTGCACCATTAGAAAGCCAGTATAAACATGTTTTGAGGGAAGGGGAGCATACGTTACAGACCTCCATAGAATTGCAGCAGCATTATTTCCTCAGTGGCACCTCTTATACACTGACTTGGTGTTCAAGGTAATGATTGAGCGTATACATATATATATAGAGAGAGAGAGAGAGATGCGAAACAAGGTGTGTGGGCGTCGTCTTCCATGTGATGGTAGAACTAGACACCTCTCTGTGGCTGTGGCTACAACAGCTGACCATCGAGGGCCGAGCTGTGAAAAGCGGAAGAGGTGGTAGAGAGGACGTGTCTGTGTGTCAGACAGGGGATCATGACCATCAGATGGCCTGTCAGGGTTCCTACGCTCCTTGAAACTCATTGAATTCTGACAGCCAATTTCAAGTCCTTGAAAACCCATGAAAATCAATAAAATGTGGTTCTTTTGACCAAACCTTGAAAACCTTTGAAAATCAAGCCATTGGCTCCAAAAAATTTTAATGCAGCAAGAAAAAAAAATGGCAGTTTGATTTTTCTGCGTTTAGGGTCATCAAAAATTATTTAAAAACAAATTTTTACAACATCGTTGCAATCCGCATTGTTGGCTGCTGTTAACCAAAGGAGATAATTTGTAACTTCAGCAATTTTTAAACTCTGCGCATGTGCAAAGGTCTAGCGCTTCCTGCTTGTTCAGTTCTCTGTGGCTGCTGGTTTGTGAAAGAAGCTTGAAAATGCTGGGGGGGGGGGGGGGGGGGGGGGGTTTGCTTTCAACCATCTGTGGTTGGATAAACCTGAGTTTTCTGACTGGGCGAGAGTCCATAGGAACCCTGCCTGTTATGATTGAAAAATCAGTTGGATGGTGAGGGAGGGGAGGGAGGGTGTTGATAGGGATGGTGATACAGCACAGATAATGTTAATGACCAGCCATCCAAAGGCGTCCACACGGTAAATCAAAGTGTCAAGACAAAATGATTGGATATGCTGTACGTGTGTTTGGTCCACACGGTAAATCAAAGTGTCAAGACAACATGATTGGATATGCTGTATGTGTGTTGCATCCACACGGTAAATCAAAGTGTCAAGACAACATGATTGGATATGCTGTACGTGTGTTGCGTCCACACGATAAATCAAAGTGTTGTTGCGTCCACACGGTAAATCAAAGTGTCAAGACAACGTGATTGGATATGCTGTACGTGTGTTGCGCCCACACGGTAAATCAAAGTGTCAAGACAACATGATTGGATATGCTGTACGTGTGTTGCGCCCACACGGTAAATCAAGTGTCAAGACAACATGATTGGATATGCTGTAGTGTGTTGCGTCCACACGGTAAATCAATGTATCAGGACAACATGATTGGATATGCTGTACGTGTGTAGGATGAAACTCTCCCATCCTTTTTCTGTCGTTGAATAATACATGAGTGTCATTGTTTGTTTGTTTTTTTCTTTTTCGGTTACTGTAATGAAAACATTCCCAACCCCTTTGATCAGTGTCTGTCTAGGTTTCTCCATTTTGGACAACTTCCATGTGCATACTTTTTTCATTGGCTGACCTTGAATCTTGCTCATGTGATTTGGTGCATGAAATTACACTTTCACCTTTTTCATACTTCTTTATGATTATTACAATTTTTTCCTTCTAAGGTGGAGTCTTTCTCTTTCACGATGTTTGCATGTGGACACATCACGCTGGCTTCTCTGTTCACAAGAGGGTGAAGAGACAAGCTGGCTTCTCTGTTCACAAGAGGGTGAAGAGACAAGCTGGCTTCTCTGTTCACAAGAGGGTGAAGAGACAAGCTGGCTTCTCTGTTCACAAGAGGGTGAAGAGACAAGCTGGCTTCTCTGTTCACAAGAGGATGAAGAGACACGCTGGCTTCTCTGTTCACAAGAGGGTGAAGAGACACGCTGGCTTCTCTGTTCACAAGAGGGTGAAGAGACAAGCTGGCTTCTCTGTTCACAAGAGGGTGAAGAGACACGCTGGCTTCTCTGTTCACAGAGGGTGAAGAGACAAGCTGGCTTCTCTGTTCACAAGAGGGTGAAGAGACACGCTGGCTTCTCTGTTCACAAGAGGGTGAAGAGACACGCTGGCTTCTCTGTTCACAAGAGGAAGAGAAGCTGTGAAATGGATGAAGAGGTAGAAATCGCCACTACAGAGACACTCCAAGGATATGGAGAACCACTTCACCACGCTTGTGGATTATTTGAAGTCGTGCTTCCCGCAGGATGAGCCGCTCGTAAAACATGCAGGGGTAGTGGATGTCCCCCCTGCAAGGTTCTGCCCACTCAGTGTTGGGTTCTTCTTGCTGTTGCCAACTTGAATTACTGTCAACTTGAACATGGGAAAATTCAGTGACTGCAAAGCCACAGAAGGGTCATTGTGTGTGGGAGATACAGAGCTGCCAACCCTCTGGCTTTCAGCAGAATTTATTGTGGTCAAACACAAGTCACTCCGCTTGATATTTTAAAAAATTCTGCTCGCAAAGGGAAAAAAAAAAAGTTTATTTGTAGAGTTTGCACATCTGCCATTCGTTTAACCAAAGAGCTGTTTGGAAACTTGCTTCCAGTTTAGCTTCCTCTGCTGGCGTTCATGTTGAAACGACCTGCTGGACCCATTAACCCTGAGATGGAAAAGAAAAAAATGAAATTAGAACAGTAGTGCAGATCCAGGTTGCTTTCTGCTGTCATGATGGAGTGCTGCTGATCCCAGTCAGCAATGCAGCCTGTGAAAGTGTTCAGCCTTGTCAGGAAGAACCTTGCAGATTGTTGTTGCACCTTGGGTCAAGACACCACAGTGGCACTGATGGTTCTGAACTGCAAAAATGAACCAAGTCATAAGATGAAACTTAGTGGCAGTGTGCTTCAAAAATGTAAAAGAGCAACAGTGTGTTGCAGAGATTGTAATTCCATGAAAGCACTTGGCAAAAGGAAAGAAAAAAAAGCTGTCTGGAATGTCATTGCTGTGTTTTGGGTGTGATAGTGTGTATATTCCTCTCAACTGTCAGAAATTCTTCTCAATTTTGAAAAAAGAAAAATTCCACTCAAGTCTCTTCAGAAGTTGACAGCTGTGTGTCTTAAGATGAGGAGAGGGATCCTGACCATTCCTCACTGCAGTGCACTTTGTGATGTCATGTGAGGAGGAGCAGGGTCCCACAGTGGACAGACCTGGCGGACAGTACTCTGTGATGTCATGTGAGGAGGAGCAGGGTCCCACAGTGGACAGACCTGGCTGACAGTACTCTGGACAGTCTTCTCATCCTGGAGTCTGCCTCGGCTGAACCAGTGGAAGCAGTCAGCAGGTTGACCAGTAATCTCTGGATGAATAGAAGGCTGCTGATTTCCCGGGTTTGAACAAGTGACTGTTCCTCGGACTGTTACTACTGTGTAATTTCAGGCTTCCCTTTCCACAGCCGTGAAGATTATTGCTCCATCCTGTGTTGTTCAAGGTAGTGTTTTGATGCTTGTCTGGACTGATAAAACAGAAATTCCTCATTGGGGGATAGGAATTCCTTATTTCATAGCTGCCAACCCTCCCGAAATTTTCGGGAAACTCCCGAAAATGAAAATCTGACGGGAAATCCCGAAAGTTGTCTTTTTTTCCCGAAAATTCAAAAATCACTTCACATTTCGGTAATTTTTCGCAAGGTGTTGGTAAAAAGACACATCGGTTTACCAAAACAAATCGACTTCCGCCCGGTACTTCGTCCGGTACTTCCATCCGCGCGAAAATGGCTTCAGGAAAGCAGTGCCACATGGACTCGAAAAAAAGGGCAAAAGTCAAGTTTTTGCCGCGATACAAAGTCGACTACGCCTTCATTGATGCGTCCAAGAGAGATGAATATCATGCGTTTTGTAAAGAATGCCGCACTGACATCAGCATTTCACATGGTGGAAAAAAAGACATCGAACTTCATGCCTCTTCTGCCAAGCAAAAGAGGAATGCGGCGATGATGCCATGACTGGTACATGGTCAAAGCCAACATGAGTGGGGCTTGCTATGAGCAGCAGTTTCCAATAGAGCTGTTGAAAAAAGCGAAGTCGGCAACATCAGATGCCCTCAAGGACAGAGAACAACTCAATCCCCCCCCCCCCCCCCCCCCCCCCCACCCTCCCCCCCACCCCCACCCACCTTCAGCATCCTCCTCCTGTTAGGCTGACAGGTTGTGAAAAAAAAAGTGTAGTTCTGAATAGATGTAGGTGTACATTGTAGGAAAGAAATTTTTCCTTAGTGATTTCCCCCCCCCCCCCATTTTTTTGTGTTCTTTATTACCATGGTGATGATGATTACCAACATCTTGATAGAAACTTTCAGTTTACTGTTACAAGACTATAGAGAATCAGATACCCAGGGATGATGAAACAAGAAAATTGCAATATTGGTGGTATCCATTGTATACAGACTGAAAAACCAAGACTTCCAAAGCATCTTTCATCGTAGCTAGATAATCTAGGAGCAAAGAGCAACACAAATGGACATTAGTCTGGAGACTTTTCTTCTCTGCGTAACCTGTCAAGCCACAGTTTACTTGTTGGACTGAAGTGGTAAGTTGAAGTGCTTTCTAATGTTGAGTAATGTGTGATGACTGTAATTTTTGTAATCTGTATGCTTTGCTATCAGTACTGTTCATGTCTAATTCTAGCATGATCAGATGGAAGAAATATCCCCTTTTCGACCCCAGAAAAGCTAATTTTTTTACCTCCAAATGTGCATGTACCCGTCAGACCCTCAGCAGGGGTGTTGCCCCTGCACCCCACCGGGGGCCTACGGCAGCCCCCGGACCCCCGCCTTCTCACAGGAATTTCTGTTTCAACAGGTTGGCAGCTATGTTATTTTGACATCCAGAACTCTTCGTAGAACAAACATAGGGTGGGGCTGATACCGTGTCCTCTTGCAAGCTGCGACCAGAATGGCAGCTGTTTTTAGCCTGATGGTTAATTGATCAGTTGAATTGTTTATTGATGCCCATTTTTGAATGTGCATATGTTTTCCACTTCCTGTCAAGTACCACTCACAGTGAAACATGTCCTTTCAGAGTGTTGGGACTTGCATGATGTGAGACATGAAACACTTGACAGCAGACTCCTTGAAAACTTTGTTCAGAGATGTCCCACCTGATGTGATCTTCGAATTTCTGAAAGAGATTAACATTTTTCATCTGATCTAAGGATTTACTAAAGAAAGATATTTAATGAAGCTTCCAGTGTGTTTTTAGATGCTGTATTTTAAAAGGTTTGTGTGTGTGCGTGTTTAATGACTTGAGTTAGCTTGGATGCGGTGACAGCCCTGATAATGGCCCCTTGCAGTCAGCTGGGCTATAAGCAACATTACTTCCTTACTTACTCCACTTCCTTTCCCTTCAGGTGGCGTATGTGGTGCAGCAGGGGGTGATGGGTCCCTTCTGTGGGCTGCTGGGGGTGAAGGACACGCAGGTGGTGAGCGTGGTGCTGGACGGCATCCACAACATCCTGAAGATGGCTGGAGACGAGGTGGAGACCATCTGCCAGATGATTGAGGAGTGTGGCGGTGGGTAGTGTGTGTGTGTACACTTTATATTCTCTGAGTAAATTATAACGTTCCTAGAGATGAATTTGATGAACCCAGCATATGTGCGGGGGGGTGTATATTGCTGGGTAAAAAGTGCATGAGTGCCATGACATTCACAACATGCGTAACATGGCAGACAATGAGGTAGTGACAAATGTCGGATGAGGTATGTCCTGACATTCACAACATGGCAGACAGTGAGGTAGTGACATCTGTCGGATGAGGTATGTCCTGACATTCACATCATACAGGCAGTGAGGTAGTGACATCTGTCAGAGGAAGTATGTCCTGACATTCACATCATACAGACAGTGAGGTAGTGACATCTGTCAGATGAGGTATGTCCTGACATTCACATCATACAGACGGTGAGGTAGTGACATCTGTCGATGAGGTATGTCCTGACGTTCACATCATACAGATGGTGAGGTAGTGACATCTGTCGGATGAGGTATGTCCTGACGTTCACATCATACAGACAGTGAGGTAGTGACATCTGTCGGATGAGGTATGTCCTGACATTCACATCATACAGACAGTGAGGTAGTGACATCTGTCGGATGAGGTATGTCCTGACATTCACATCATACAGATGGTGAGGTAGTGACATCTGTCGGATGAGGTATGACCTGACATTCACATCATACAGATGGTAAGGTAGTGACATCTGTCGGATGAGGTATGTTCTGACATTCACATCATACAGACGGTGAGGTAGTGACATCTGTCGGAGGAGGTATGTCCTGACATTCACATCATACAGACGGTAAGGTAGCGACATCTGTCGGAGGAGGTATGTCCTGACATTCACATCATACAGACTAAGGTAGCGACATCTGTCAGAGGAGGTATGTCCTAACATTCACATCATACAGACAGACAGTAAGGTAGTGACATCTGTCAGAGGAGGTATGTCCTGACATTCACATCATACAGACAGTAAGGTAGCGACATCTGTCAGAGGAGGTATGTCCAGACATTCACATCATACAGACAGTGAGGTAGTGACATCTGTCAGAGGAGGTATGTCCCGACAATTTCTCCATGCATGACATGTTAGGCAGTGAGGTAGTGACATCTGTTAAAGACCAATATATAAATAGAAGGGGAAGGGGTATAGTGTATGCATATGTGTATGCATGAATATGTGCACATTTTTTTTTGTAATAAACATTTTATTGCATTTTTTCAAAAAGTAAACTAAAACAAATACATTAATGAAGAAGCAAGGGGAGAGAGGGAGTGGGTGGTGGGGGAAAAAAAGAAGGGGGGAATATGTGCACATGTTTGTGTGTGTGGATTTTGTGTTTGTATGTACATACCTCTGTGTGTGTGAGAGAGAGAGAGTATATGTGTGCATTCATACGGTTATGATTGTGCGAGTATGGTGTTTTTGTGCCTTAGTATGCTCAGTGCCATAGTTACCAGGGCAAGTAGAATCCTATGTGAATCTTCCATGTATCTGTCTTGGTAAGTGTCTGTTTCCCCTTTGTTTGTTTTTCTTTTGTCCTGTATTTCTCTCCCTGAACTCTGAATGGTGCTCTGTATCTCTTCCCCTCCCCTTCCCCTCTGTCTGCTGTCTGTCTGTCTGTCTGTCCATAGACCTGCTATTCTGATATTTTATCATTTGTCTGTCTGTCTTTCACTTCACCTCTACCTCATCAGTCATTTGCCTGCATCTGTCAGAATATTTTTTATCTAAAGGCCTTGATTCACTTTGTGTGTGTGTGTGTGTGTGTGTGTGTGTTGTGTGTGTGTGAGCAGGACTGGACAAGATCGAGAATCTGCAGACGCATGAAAATGAAGACATCTACAAACTGGCCTATGACATAATAGATCACTACTTTTCTGATGAGGTATGGTCATGTGGTGCATGTGTGTGTGGTGGTGCATGTTCATGTATGTGTATGTGTGTGTGCGTGGATGCGCGCATGTGTGCTTGCACTCTTGCTTTGTGTATGTGTGGCCATGTGCATGCATATGTGTGAATGTGTATGTACTTACACTTAATGTCAGAGAAAGATGCAGTGTTTTGGTGATTACGTGAAAGAGAATCTGATAAAAGAAAAAAGATATTTGTATGTGAGAGAGAGTTGTATGCAGACACATTTATTGACATGGCCTGATGGTGGATCTGATAAAAGAAAAAAGATATTTGTATGTGAGAGAGTTGTATGCAGATCCATATACTGACATGGCCTGATGGTGGACATTTACAGGAGTGTGAGTGTGCTGATGTCTGTGAGGATGCAGCATGTATAGATTGACATGGAGTAACTGGAGACATTGTAAATGAGTGTGCGTGAGCTGATCTATATGCACATTTACCTGGGCAAATTATAGACACTTTACTTAGAGGTGTGCAAGAGGATTCGTACCTTTACCTGGACTGACTTAGGGTATTTGATTAACAAAGATGTCTGCTTGGATTCATATATTTACTGAGATTGATTATGGACACTTCCACATGGGTGTGCGTGTGTGTATGAGGATTGATATATTTACGTGCACCTATTGTACACATTTAATACAGATGTGTATATGAGGGAATCCATATGTTTATTTGCATTAATGACCGACATTTTACATAGGTGTTTGTGTGAAGATCCACGTATTTACCTGGACTAATTTACATGGATGCCTGTGTGGACATTATGTGGTGTGTGTGTGTGTGGTGTGGTGTGTGTGTGTGTGAAGATGCATGTATGAGACCTCGTTCCACAAAACGATAAAATGCAAAGGAACAAATGTAGTCAAGCAGTAGCCAACAGTGGTTGGGGTCAGTTTAGAGTAAAACAAGTTGCCTCAACCCGCTCCTTGCAAAATCATTAAAATTCACAATGTTTCTCTGGTTTTTGCTGTAATTTGCATTAGAAACAGATGAATTGTTCTTTTCAAACTATTCTTCGTATGGTGTGACACTCCAGCAGCTGTAAAGGCACTCTTTCTCAGAATGACTTCTTTAAGTCTAGGACACTCTGAAGTGTTTCTTTTTTTTGTTTGTTTGTTTGTTCATGTTTATACAGAAACTCTGTGTATACAATTAGAAAGATCTTTCTCACTCCTGTTGTTATATGTGATTTTGATATCTTAGAAATGTGACTTGAGGTATCATTTGTGGAAGTTGGTCATATGTTTACTATTGTGGACATTCATCATTTGTGTGAGTGTGTGTGTGTGTGGTGGGGGGAGGGGGGGGGGGACAGGGAGAAAGAGAGAGAAAGAGAGGGAATCCATACATTTACATGGACTAATGGTGGACGTGTAACATGTGTGTTTCAGCAAGAGGATGAAGACCTGGTGCCAGAGTCTGGAACAGGAGGCTACATGTTTGACCCTGACTCTTCCGTACCTAGTGAAGGCTTCAAGTTTTAGGTGTTTTGCCCTGGCCCCATTCACCATGCCCAAAGTGTTAACATTCACATCGGCTTATAGCTCTAGCAAGTGCAGTAGAAGTGGGGATGACTGTGTTCTTCCATACCATGCCTAGTTTCTCTCCATTAGCGCAGACTTTGGGTTCCTGATGACTAGGAGGGGGGGGGGGGGGGGGGGGGGGAGGAATGAAGAGGAGAGAAATGGGAGGACACAACATGGAAATGGGGAAGACAGGTTAGGATAATGCTTTTTTTTAATGTATGCAAAAAGAAGAAAATGAATAAATGATACACAAACCAACCTTTGGGATTTGTTTGATTTCTTGGAAAGTATTAGTGATGGATGGATGTTGATATCTGGCAGTAGATCACTTTGGACCTTGAGGACAGGCAGAGAGAGAGAGTGGGAAAAGGATGGCAACCTGCTGTCTCTGATGAGAAGGGTACAGACATGAGTGTGCGACATTTGGGGCAGAGCTGGGAAATGGTTGTACAGGTTGGTAAGTCGTGAATATAGGAATGTCTTCAAAGACTTCTTCTACCCTATGATGGTCTGAACATTTTCTACTTATTGATATTTTCATGTTTCTGAGCTGTTAGCATACACCAGAATATAAATGAGCAGTTCCCATTCATTTATTACAGTTTTTACATGAATCTTCATACATATTTTTTAAGCTTATTATTATTATTGTCATCATCATTAGGGCTACTATTGCTAAGAATACTTTATTGTCATCATCATTAGGGCTACTATTGCTAAGAATACTTTATTGTCATCATCATCAGGGCCACTATTGCTAAGAATACTTACCACGGTCCTAGGTTAGAAACCAAGCTTTTCAATCCACACTGTCGTGCACACAACAGCCTGACAGGCAGAGGAGAGTTGGCTGAAGAGCTGGCTGGATGCTGGCGTCAGTCAGTTGTTTCCCGTGTCATTCAGTCAGTATCACTCAGCATTCCCTCCTTCATTCTTTCCATTTCTCACGCCACGTGTAACGTGTCATCCATACCAACGGCCAAACTAGCCTTGCATCTGTTCACGCACAGAACCTTGGTTTATAGTCTCATTCGAAGGACTGTTCGGAAAATTGAGTAAGAATCGATGTTTAGTCCAAGAGAAGAATGCCCCTTTACCGAAATGGCCTGGCGGGGGATTCGAACTCACAATTCCAAGATCATAAATCGAGTGCTGTACCAACTTAACTATTTAGCCCCGCAATATTTATTGGGATTATTTTCATGCATTGTTGACCACCAGATCGGCTGTCAGATAATGTGGGTTCAAACCTGCTGACCACCAGATCGGCTGTCAGATAATGTGGGTTCAAACCTGCTGACCACCAGATCGGCTGTCAGATAATGTGGGTTCAAACCTGCTGACCACCAGATCGGCTGTCAGATAATGTGGGTTCAAACCTGCTGGCGCCTGAATGACTTGAAAGGAGAATTATGCTGCCGACCAACCTGTTGTTCTAAAAGGAAATTATTGCTGCCCGACCAACCTGTTGTTCTGAAAAGGAGAATTATTGCTGCCCGACCAACCTGTTGTTCTGAAAACGAGAATTATTGCTGCCCGACCAACCTGTTGTTCTGAAAAGGAGAATTATTGCTGCCCGACCAACCTGTTGTTCTGAAAACGAGAATTATTGCTGCCCGACCAACCTGTTGTTCTGAAAAGGAGAATTATTGCTGCCCGACCAACCTGTTGTTCTGAAAACGAGAATTATTGCTGCCCGACCAACCTGTTGTTCTGAAAAGGGAGAATTATTGCTGCCCGACCAACCTGTTGTTCTGAAAACGAGAATTATTGCTGCCCGACCAACCTGTTGTTCTGAAAACGAGAATTATTGCTGCCCGACCAACCTGTTGTTCTGAAAACGAGAAATTATTGCTGCCCGACAACCTGTTGTTCTGAAAACGAGAATTATTGCTGCCCGACCAACCTGTTGTTCTGAAACGAGAATTATTGCTGCCACCAACCTTTTTGTTCTGAAACGAATTATTGCTGCCGACCAACCTGTTGTTCTGGAAACGAGAATATTGCTGCCGACCACCGTTGTTCTGAAAACGAGAATTATTGCTGCAACGACCAACCTGTTTGTTCTGAAAACGAGAATATTGCTGCCCACAACTGTTGTCTGAAAGAGATTATGTGCCCGACCAACCTGTTGTTCTGAAAACGGGGAATTATTGCTGCCTGACCAACCTGTTGTTTGATGGTATCAATGTTATGTACCTAGAATTCTCCCACGCACTGGTTGGTTTGGGTTACATGATGCATGACGTTAGACTGTAATGAAATGATCTGTAGCAACGACACATCATTGTTATTGTTTAAAATGTGTCTTCTCCCCTCTGTGTGGACATTAGACTATAATGAAATGATCTGAGCAACGACACATCATTGTTTAAAATGTCTTCTCCCTGAGGACGTAGACTGTAATGAAATGATCTGTAGCAACGACACATCATGTTTAAAATGTGTCTTCCCCTCTGTGTGGACGTTAGACTGTAATGAAAATGACTGTAAACGACACATCATTGTTTAAAATGTGTCTCTCCTCTGTGTGGACGTTAGACTGAATGAAAATGATCTGTAGCAACGACATCATTGTTATTGTTTAAATGGTCTTCTCCCCTGGGTGGACGTTGGACTGTAATGAAATGATTCTGTAGCAACGACACATCATTGTTATTGTTTAAAATGTGTCTTCTCCCCTCTGTGTGCGTTTGACTGTAATGAAAATATCTGTAGCAACGACACATCATTGTTATTGTTTAAAATGTGTCTTCTCCCCTCGTATGGACGTTAAACTGTAATGAAAATGATCTGTAGCAAAGACACATCGTTGTTATTGTTTAAAATGTGTCTTCTCCCCTCTGTGTGGACATTAAACTGTAATGAAAATGATCTGTAGCAAAGACACATGATTGTTATTGTTTTAATCTGTATTTTCTCCCCTCGGTGTGGACTTTATAACTGGAATGAAAATGATCTGTATTAACGGCACATCATTGTTATTGTTTTAATTTGTATTTTCTCCCCTCGGTGTGGACTTTATAACTGGAATGAAAATGATCTGTATTAACGGCACATCATTGTTATTGTTTTAATTTGTATTTTCTCCCCTCGGTGTGGACTTTATAACTGGAATGAAAATGATCTGTATTAACGGCACATCATTGTTATTGTTTTAATTTGTATTTTCTCCCCTCGGTGTGGACTTTATAACTGGAATGAAAATGATCTGTATTAACGGCACATCATTGTTATTGTTTTAATCTGTTCTTCTCCCCTCCACCTCCTTCCCTTCTCTTCACTTCCATTCTGTAGTTTTTATTTTGTCACCCACACTGCAGGTTGCGCCACATGGAAGAGATAAATGACTCCTTGTTCGTCCTTTGATTCTGTTGTTTTGAAGCTGCGAGTCCTGCCTAGAGACGACCCCTTGAATCCATTGATGCCTGTTTTGTATTTTGTTTGGTACTTTGTTTTGTTGTCAGTGATTCTGCGTTTGCTTTGATGTTTCCATCTCCGTCTGCAGTCCCCCCACTTTGAAACCAACCTCAGAAGGGCTGGTGTGGTCTGCCACGTGCTTGTGTTGGAGAACAATAGCACAAAGATAGAGGTGGAGGAGGGTGGGTGGAGGCTGGGATGCAGGGGGTTGGGTGGAGGAGAGCGACACAGAGGGGGTAGGGGTGAGAGGAGGGAAAGTGATGGTGGCAGGAGGAAGAACGACGCGTGTTGTCTGACGATAGTTCCAGTGAGATGTCTGCTCTGTCATGGACAGGGGAAAGGATTTCTTTCAAATAAAATGTCTCTATTTGACGTACCCCCCTCCCCCTCCTGCTTACCAGTATTTTGCACATTTCAGTTAGTCACTCTCATAGAGTCATGAACAGGGGAAAGGATTTCTTTCTAATAAAATGTCTTTATTTGACGTACCCCCCCCCCCCCCCCCCCTCCGGCTTACCAGTATTTTGCACATTTCAGTTAGTCACTCTCATAGAGTACTTTTTGGAGAAGATTTTGTTATTCACTTATTTATTTGTTTATTTATTTGTTTTCATTTATTTAGTTAATCAGACTTGAGGGAAGAGCAAGAAACACCACCAACCAACCGAAGATTGGAATAATTTCAAGGCCAACATTGCGAAGACTCCTAGAGATTGGGGCAAACTCATACTGGGCCTTTCCAATAACAGACACAAAAGATGAAACACATGTCAACTGAGATAAGACTTTGGATCTCTTGGGGTCCCCAGCGTATACTGTAGACATGTGTGCGCTGGTGTGTGTTCATCAGTGGGGTGATGCCAGCGTGTTAATTAGAGTGTTCATGGACATCATGGGTATGCAAGCGTTGGTGTGTGAGTGTGTGTGGGATAGAGTGAGTGTGTGTGTGTGAGTGTGTGTTCATCAGTGGGGTAATGCCAGCATGCTAATTAGAGAGTCCACAGACATTGTTGGAAGCGTTGGTGTGTGAGTGTGTGTGCAAGGAGTGTGTGTGTGTGTGTACATTCGCTTGCTCTTGCCCACACACATATGTGCATGTGCACATCCACACCGATGCGCACACACGCATACGCATGAGCACACAAATGCACACACATGCGCACACGCCCACATACAAAGACACATACACACATGTGGACACATAGCCTATATGCAGATACGTGTGCTCACACAAACCCACAAATTGCACACACACATGCACGCACGCACACACACACACAGCACAAACAAACAGCACACACACACACAAACGCCCACGCACACACATGGGTCCATGCCCACACATCATACCACACATGTACATCCACTACACACGCACACACCACACACACACACACACACACACAAACTGGTAGGTAGGCACTCAAGGTCTGACCAGCGCATTGGGCTAATGTGTAGGTCAGACATACGCTCAGTCGTAGCCACGAGACCCTCTTCTTCAATTGTCTCTCTTTGTTGTTAATTCATTTGTCCATCAGCATCAAATCATGCGTAGTGTGGTCTCAAAACTTAGCGGATGTGGTGTGCGTATATGGACTAGTCCGCACGCAGTGACGCCTCCTTGATGAAACTGAAACTGAATTATTTATTTATCTATTTAGCGATTCATTGTATTCGTTTGAAGTTGAAAAACATCACATATCTCAACAGGTACAACTTAAATTCTCGACACGCCAACTATCAGATTCTTTTGTCTACTTCTGTTAATACTCATTTCATCTAATGTAATGTATTACTGATAATAATGATGATAATGATAATACTTACATATATATAAAAAAATAATAGACAGCCGTTCTCCCAGCCATGTCAGATTTTCAAGCGATTTACAAATACTTAAATCCGTAATGTGCCCACACACATGCAGGAGCAAATAATACACATAAAGAAAATATTGCACGTTCACTTTTATTTCTATCCGTTAAGTTTTATGGAGCAGTTTTTTGAAGTAGTGTCGTCTTTCTGTCGCATGGATAGGACTGAACAGGCGCGCGAGGAAGCACACGCACAAATGCTTGCGCGCGCGTTCACGGCACTCGCTGACACACGACCACACATGCACACGCACCAATGAGTACGCGCGAGCGAGGGCGCGCGCACACGCGCGAGCACACGTACACACACACACACTGCACTGATGCACACACGCACACATACATTCACACCACACACACACTGCACTGAAGCACACATGCATTCACACACACACACACACACTGCTCTGATGCACTCCTCTCTCTCTCTCTCTTCCCTTCTCTCCTCCGCACTCCTCTATCCCCTCACCTTGCACCGTCACATCCCGCCCCTCTCCTGTGTCCTGTCTCTCCACCGCCTCTCTCCCTCACCTCCTCCCCTTCCCCCGTCCTGCCAACACACACAGCAGACGACGGAGAGACACAGATGAGACCGATTCAAACGATCTCAGATGCTTGGAGTGTCCCATGGCAGACTGGAGTCAATCAACTTCTCACAGTGATGAACTTAAAATCCTGTCAAAGTGAGGGTGTTGAACAGGCTGGTGACACGGATAGTACACCGATTGTCAAGAGAAGCGTCACCGCCTCAAAGTTCCAGAAGAAGAGCAGATAACTTGTGTGAACACGCTCCTGTGTTGGCAGTGATAACACGCCACTGTAGGCGTGTGTGGACCTCCCTCGTCAGAGACACGACACAGACAGAGGCTGAAAGAAACGACACAGACTGCAACGTTACTGACACGAAGGCCGGCTACAGACAAACACACAAAGCAAGGAGGAAGATGATGCAGTTTTATAAACTGCACTTTCGCATCTTGATACTTTATACATTTAAGTGCACGGTTTTACGCACTCGCCCATATCAGGGTCGAGAGAGACAATGCGTTTTTTCACATCGCCACACAGGAATTAATACATGATGTTGAATACATCTTAAACACACACACACACACACACACACACACACACACACACACACAGTTGTTAAGTGATGGTCACTTGCTTCTGCAGCTGCCACTAATACACATACACATACTCTCTCTCTCTCTCTCTCTCTCTCTCTCTCTCTCTCATTATCCTGATAGTTTTACCGTCAACAGAATGTACACTGTAATGTGTCATTTTCAAGTCAAAGATGCTACTTACTCGTTCACTTGCCACCTTTTAGTCGCCTGGAAACAGAAAAGACGCGCGACGATGAAGTGACGAAACAGAGGAACCCTCTGCAGTGAGCGACCAGCTTTTCTGGCATTGACTCCGTCGCGCTCGCGGCGGTGGATGAAAGATGTTTGGTAGGTGAGCCTTCCGTGTCTCCTATTTCCCTGCTTCTTACCTGGCCAGGTTTCCACACACACACACACACACACTTGCACACCACACCACAGTTCTCGGACAAGTCGCTTCAAATTTTCTTCGGCACTGGGTGATGGTGGTAACTCTTTGGGTTATCTGGCACCAGATTCCAGGACTGAGTCTCTGTGGTCGTCTCTGGGGCTCCTCTTCGATGTAGAAATCTTCTTTTTTGCTTTTTACACACCTGTGAGTTTCGATATCAGTCTTTTTTTTTTTCTCAGCTTGTCTTTGACGCCTAAGCCCGGCGTTAAACACCTTGCTTCATTTCTGTCGCTCAGACCACGTGTCTTTCCACTCTGTCTGCCCTGCTCACTGTTCTCTTCACTTCTGTCGCCCAGACCACGTGTCTTTCCACCCTGTCTGCCCTGCTCACTCTTCTCTCTCTGCCTCGTGTCCTCTCTATCGTGGAGTTGTTCCTCTCGTTCTCCGTTCAGTTGATATAGGGATGGAAACAAAGAGTCTCCTGTGGGCCATGCCTTTGTCCACGTTGCTTCTCTGCCACCTTGTTCACACCCACAGTGAAGTCCCCTCTGTCCACCTTGTTCACACCCACAGTGACGTCCCCTCTGTCCACCTTGTTCACACCACAGTGAAGTCCCCTCTGTCCACCTTGTTCACACACAGTGACGTCCCCTCTTGCTGCAGTCTTCCACATCTCCTCATTTACACACATCCCTACAACATAGCCAAGCAAACCACCATTTCACAACAAATGGACATCGAAAATCCCCGACGACTTCGTGGACGACTTTCACACAGTAATTATGCTATAGAAAGCTACGACAACGTCGCCATCACGATTTCCCACGTCCTGGACAGTATCCAACATCTATATAAATAAGAAAATATTACTCTCTCTCTCTCTCTCTCTCTCTCTCTCTCTCTCTCTCTCTCTCTCTCAATGTGAAAGATAGTGATGTGTGATGACTAGAAATAACGTTCCACCCAGACTTCCGTTCCCCATGACATAATGTTCCTCTCTCTTTGTTATTTCGCCTGGTCCTCCCAACCTCGCCGCCCGACCTCTCTCTCTGTTTCTTCTGGGTTACCTGTTCATCTGTACTTACCCGTAGCTGGCTGTCCATGACACACATACGCGCGCGCACACACACACACACACACACACACACACACACACACACACACACACACAGAGTCTCTCTCTTCTCTCTCTCTCTCTCTCTCTCTCTCTCTCTCTCTCTCTCTCTCTCTCTCTCTCAGGCCGATCTGTGTAATCGCCTGCCTGTCTGCCTCTCTGCATTCATTTATCTCCCCTTCCCCTCTCCCTGTGTCTGTGTCTCTCAGTCTGTCTCTCTGTCTCTCTCTGTCTCATTGTCTCTCTCTCTCTCTCTCTCTCTCTCTCTCCTTCTCTCTCTCTCTCTCTCTCTCTCTCTCCGCATTTTTACATGCATGCATGCCCCCTCAACCTGCACCTTCTGCCTCCTTCTCCTGTCTGTCTTTCTGCCTGCCTATCTCCCTGTCTACCTACGATGTTTTGTGCAGCTTGATCTGCAGTCTTTTTTTTCCTTTCACCTTTTGTCTCCTCGTCTCTCTCTCTCTCTCTCTCTCTCTTCTCTCTCTCTCTCTCTCTCTCTCTCTCTCTCTCTCTCTTAGCCCCTTAGGGGCTATGGCCTTTACGAATGAAAATTGTCGAAGCAGGGCAGTCGACTCACATCGGGTCAAGCTCAGCAATTGTAGATGGAGAGGAGATGCTAGAGGGATGAGGGTAGGGGAAGGAGGGTTCAGAGTGTCAGGCTTTGATTGGATAGGCCATTTCATCATGGCGCCTGCACATCGCAAATGTCTGTCGCTAAAGCGGAAAAATGAAAATTTTCAAGAAGTTGAAAGAAATCCAGCAAAACGGAGGAAGATATTAGCGGAAGAATATGAAATTACACTGCCGACATTGTCAAGCATCCTGGCTTCTACAGAGAAGTATAAAAGTCAGTACATGCACGTGCAGAAACCTATCGGAGAGAATCAAACGAGAAGCTTGCTAGAACTGCTGCACGTGCATGTACTTGGGTACCTTTGTGTCATCATGTGGACTACTGTGTTAACAAGGATGAAAAACTAAATGATCCTTTTCAGATCTTTCCCTTCACTGTTCATAGCTGAGTGTTCTTTTTATTTCGTGCAGCTGTAGCAACACTCCGTGTTATCTCTTCTGTCAATCTTTTCTCATCCGTCTTCTGACGATCCCTTCTTCTGAAGTCTTCATAATAAAACAGTGAATTTTGTTCGCCTGCTTTACTTATTGTCGATTTTTTAAGTCTTCAAATTGCAATATAGGCCTTTGTGATCTGTTTCGATTAATTCACAGTCATATATCTGAATAAAAAAAAAATTGAAATCATTTTCATTAAAGTATATCATAGCCTAGGAAACGAGCTTGATTACTGCCTATGTACGCAGGCACGCACCTGTGTGTGTGTGTGTGTGTGTGTGTGTGTGTGTGTGTGTGTGTGTGTGTGTGTGTTTGGAGGGGATATGGTGGGGTTGAGGAGCTAAAGAAACAGAGAGAAAAAGGGAGAAACAGGTCACGCCGGATATAACGAAGCAACCCATATAAAAATTCATTATAACCGGAACGTCGGTTGTCACGAAAGCCGGATATAACGAAGCAGTTTTGAAGGACCCGGCGATTCGTTATAAGCGGCTTCGACTAGAATTAACGCACACACACACACACACACACACACACACACACACACACACACACACACACACACACACACAATACGTGTGAGTCAAACAAACAAACACACAAACAAACAAACATACAAAAAAGACCCACAAAACTCAAAAGTAATTCTGTTACCAATACACTGACCTGTTGGTCAGCATCTTCCTCATGAGACTTATTATCCTTCCGTTTATCAATCAATGTATTAATCAGACCAATCAGTCAATCAGCCATCAGCCAACCCAATATCTATTCATCCGTTCATCTCTCTCTCTCTCTCTCTCTCTCTCTCTCTCTCTCTCTCTCTCTCTCTCTGTCCATGCATCTTATCTATCCAACCAATCATTTATCCATCTGTCTATCTAACTATCTATCCATCTAACGGGTTTGGACATGATTTAAACTGCTTTATCACGATCCTTTGTTGTTCAGTAACTTTGATTCGCACGTGCGCGCATTCACGCACGCAAGTGCTGAACAAAAAAAACAAACAAACAAAAACAACAACAACAACAACAAAAAAACACCCTTTCCCTCCCCTCCATTCTCCATGCCGTACACTCGCAATGTCACGTAGCATACACACGAATACTCGTAACATGAACGGGCAGGAAGAAAATAAAGAGTGAATCAGTTTGATCTCGGCGTAAAGGAGTATAATGCGATTCTCTCTCTCTCTCTCTCTCTCTCTCTCTCTCTCTCTCTCTCTCTCTCTCTCTCTGCCTGTCTGTCTGTCTGTGTGCGTGCGTGCGTGCGTTTTGTGTGGTAATGTCTGTTTGTTATAACGTCTGAATAAAATATTTGTCGACAACTGTGTAGCGTGAAGATGACCGGCATGACGGCGAGAGATGAGTGAGTGTCGAACTTCTCTCCACTCTGGCTGGTCCTACGTGGAGTCTGATACGATCAAATTCGTATCTTCAGGCGATATTTCTTTATCATGATTAAGGGCCGTGGGTACGCTCCTTGGTCGTGATGGAGTAAACAGGAGACCCTGAGTTCGTACCCAGGTCCGTTGCTTGCGGCGTTCTAATCCTGTGATCCCTAATCGTCGCTGTCCTAATCTGTTTCTTTATCGCTGTAGGTTTGTTTGAATCGTGTGGAGAAGACTCAGAACCAGTGAGGGTAAGAAGTGGGTTTGGCGTGTGTGTGTGTGTGTGTGTGTGTGTGTGTGTGTGTGTGTGTGTGTGGTGTGTACGTGCGCGCGCACGCGCGTAAGCACGGGCCTAAGTGTGCGCCTTCTGTCTGTCTGTCTGTCTGTCTGTCTGCTCTCTCTCTCTCTCTCTCTCTCTCTCTCTCTCTCTGTGCTTGTGTGTGTGTATGTGTGTGTGTGTGTGTGTGTGTGTGTGTGTGTGTGACAGGAAGAGAGAGAGAGAGAGAGAGAGAGGAGAGATGTACTGTTCAGGAGAGAGAGAGAGAGAGAGAGAGAGAGAGAGAGAGAGAGAGAGTTTGAATGTTTTGTTCAGTGTTGGCTAATCATTCTGACGGAGGGTGTCGACGGATGGAGATGGTGTTGGTTGCGGTGAGGGGTAGGAATGGATGGTGTATCAAAACTGTATAACAACATGACAGGAACACACAGAGAGCGAAATATCTCCCCCCCCCTCTCTTCTCTCTCTCTCTCTCTCTCTCTCTCTGTTGGACTCAGGCGAGTCACATTCACGTCCACTACAGCTGTTCCTTTTCAGTTGCTAAAATGAGTTGTTTTGATAGCTCTGTTTTCAAGTGAACATGTACAAAGATATGAATCCCAATGTAGGGACACAGTAAGCCTACATGTCTCTCTGCGTCAGTACGTGTGCCGTACAGCCATAGTACTGGGCCGTACATTGATAGTACTGGGCCGTACAGTGATAGTACTCGGATCGACAGTAGCGGCTCCCTTAGAGAAGGACGCACACTCAAGCTTGCCGCATGGCGAAGGAATCGTTATCTCAACATAGGGCTAACCAAACAGTGAACGATATATTCTTCAGCGTATCAGGCGTTACCGAATACCATCGAAATGATTTTGGTGACAGTGCACTATCTCCTCTATTGGGCTGCCCCATGACAGCCATGTGTACGTAGCTCCCTGTAAAACGCTAGAGCTGTCTGGCGATGGAACACGCATTTGGGTGTAGCTATGTTTTTTTGTTGTTGTTGTTTTTGGGGGATGGTGTGTGTGTGGGGGGGGGGAGGGGGGGGGGAGTGGAATGAGCAGGTTAGAGGAGCTGACGGAAAGCAATAAAACAACATAAGGGGAATCAACACAATAAGAACATTGATGTATTTTTAAAGAATGGATAAGGTAAGGTAATGGTACTTAAAGCCCAGCCGACCACAAAGGGCCATATCAGGGCTGTCACCGCGTCGAAGTCAACTCACAAGTCATTGAAAAAAAATAATAATAAATAAAATTAAAAAAAAAACTTATTCAAACAACGATTTAAAATACACCTAAAAACACGTCGGAAATTTTGTCAAAAATCTTTCTTCTGTCAAATGTTAGATCGGATGAAAAATGTTACTCTCTTTCAGAAACTCAAAGATCACCACATCACGGGGGACATCTCTGAACAAGGTTTTCATGGAGTCTGCAGTAAAATGTTTATGTTTCACATCATGCAAGTATCTATAAGAATCTATAAGAAGTATCTATAGGATATCTATAAGAGTATCTAAGAATATGTAAGAGTATCTATAAGAATATGTTTCAATGTGAGTGGTGCATGATATGAAATGTATCACGGAGCTTCTTCACCTTTTACAACATGATAAAACCATTGTCTAAGAAACGTCGGATTTTCCTTTGCATAGTGCAACAGTCACAGCTCCAGTTTTCACTGATGAGTATGGCGCTTTCCCAGCTTTACCGCTGAGATGCTTTGAATTCATTCAACCATGGCCCCCGAGGGGCTGTTCACACAGTCACGGACGGGTGAGTCATGAGAGGAGAATGACAGCTGTAACAGTGACGCTGTTCACTTTGGGTCCCCACTTCAACCATCCGCAGCGGGGCAGTGACAGCTTGGCTGGGAACCGGACTGACTCGCCGCACTCAGGTAGTGTCACAGATAATTTGCTGGCTGTGATTGGCAGGTTTGTGTCTTTGTTAGTTTGTTTAATTATTTCAGATGGCTCGTCGGTCAGTTTGTAGTTGATTAGTTGTGGGGGAATCAGAGGTTATATGAACATCCGTTCATCATTGATGATAGACGATTATCAAAAGGCGACAGAGATCGCCGAGAATGTCAGACCTACTAACATTCTCAGTGATCTCTGTTGCCTGTTCATGTTGTCTAACATCATTGATGATGAACAGAACGTCAGACCTACTAACAGTCTCAGTGATCTCTGTTGCCTGTTCATGTTGTCTAACATCATTGATGATGAACAGAGTGTCAGACCTACTAACATTCTCAGTGATCTCTGTTGCCTGTTCATGTTGTCTAACATCATTGATGACGAACAGACGTTATAATTGTGGGGAAGTCGGTCAATCTGGATCAGTCTGGTTAATTGGAACACCTGCGTTTGGGTCCACACAGAAAGAGTTAATGTGATAGTCCACACAGAAAGAGTTAATGTGATAGTTTTGTTTTAACGCAGTGCCTTCTCAGGAAGACAGGGCATTTTGGAGCAGAGCGAGGAAAGGTGACGTTCTCATTAGCAGTGAACGTTTAACCGTTTTTCTCCCAATGTTTTCCTTTCCACTTAAAAAGGAATGAAAGTATGATATCCCATAGCACTATAGAGAATGAAAGTATGATATTCCATAGCACTGTAGAGAATGAAAGTATGATATTCCATAACACTATAGAGAATGAAAGTATGATATTCCATAACACTATAGACTTCAAAGACGGCGAAAGTCCCGAAACGTCTTGACCACAAAGATATGGGGCACTGAAAGAGGTTCAACGTATCTGACGCACAGCATGATGCAACACAGCGCCCACCCTTCTCCTTTTGCCGCAGTGAACCTCCCCTGACGTGGATCAGATACAATTTATTGCTAGATAGAAAAGGAGAGCTTTCAAGCCGTAAAGGTCCGACCCCACGAATGCTTCAAACTGACGACTGACTTGTCAATTCTGTGGGCAAACGCTGTCCATCCGACAACGGACCTCCACATAACTTACATTGTTACACATTCATGTGTAGTGGTTTTAGCCATGATCAGATGGTGTACTTGTAGACAATGAGGAATTTCTCTGTCAAACTGCTTACTTCTACGCTTTAACCGACCTTGGGTTAAATGCGGAACAAACCAATTTTTCTGGGGGATATGTTGTCATTGTCTTACGCATGACGGATTAAGTAAAACAGCGCGAACTTATTTGAAGTCATTCCCGACGTTCTTTGTTCTTGCTCAGGTGTTTCAGTGTTGCTGATTTTTGTAAATTAGTTGATTTGATGTGTCGAATTGTTAGTTCGTTAGTTAATTGGTGTTTAGTTAATGAAGTTGTTGGTTGATTTGACGTGTCGAATTGTTAGTTCGTTAGTTAATTGATGTTTAGTTAATGAAGTTGTTGGTTGATTTGACGTGTCGAATTGTTAGTTCGTTAGTTAATTGATGTTTAGTTAATGAAGTTGTTGGTTGATTTGACGTGTCGAATTGTTAGTTCGTTAGTTAATTGATGTTTAGTTAATGAAGTTGTTGGTTGATTTGATGTGTCGGATTGTTATTTCGTTAGTTAATTGATGTTTAGTTAATGAAGTTGTTGGTTGATTTGATGTGTCGATTTGTTAGTTCGTTAGTTAGTCGATCCGTAGCTAATGAAGTTGTTGGTTTTTAGTTTCTGTTGTTGGATAGTCCAGCCGGTTACCAATACTTCTTCAGACTCTCTCTCTCTCTCTTCTCTCTCTCTCTCTCTCTCTGTATGAGTGTGTGTGTGTGTGTGTGTGTGTGTGTGTGTGTGTGTGTGTGTGTGTGTGTGTGTGTGTGAAGATAAACAACTGGAAAGACAAATATGCATGCAAATCAGCCTTTTATTTATTTATGTTTGCTACTCTGTAGTTTGCTGTCGTGTAGTCGATGATGATGATGATGATGATGATGATGATGTTGATGATGATGTTGATGATGATGATGATGATGATTATGATGATGATGATAAATTTAATGATGATGACAATGATGTGTCTGGCTGCTAATATACCGGCTATTTAATGATATACCTGTCACGCACGGAGTAATTTCAATCATATGTTGATAGTTTTTTTTTTAGAACGTCTATCTATCTGTCTGTCTGTCTGTCTTTCTGTCTATCTATCTATCTATCTATCTATCTATCTATCTGTCTATTTATCTATCTATCTATCTATCTATCACCCATGTGTGTATATGAATGCGTGTGTGTGTGTGTGTGTGTGTGTGTGTGTGTGTGTGTGTGTGTGTATGAGAGAGAGAGAGAGAGAGAGAGAGAGAGAGAGAGAGAGAGAGAGAGAGAGAGAGAGAACGTGGTCTTCGAGAAAAGAGAAACAGAGTAATAATACTATAACTACGTTGACGAGTTTCAGTCTGTAATCAGCAAGAAAGACCGGGCATTGTGTTCATAAAACGTTAGAAAAAAGAAAATACCCTTTCAATGATATTAACACAGAAACATGATTTCATCATTCAGAGACTTCTTGAAGGAAATGTTGAATAACATGATTTTATTATTCAGAGACTTCTTGAAGGAAATGTTGAACAACATGATTTTATTATTCAGAGACTTCTTGAAGGAAATGTTGAATAACATGATTTTATATTCAGAGACTTCTTGAAGGAAATGTTGAATAACATGATTTCATTATTCAGAGACTTCTTGAAGGAAATGTTGAACAACATGATTTTATTATTCAGAGACTTCTTGAAGGAAATGTTGAATAACATATTTCATTATTCAGAGACTTCTGGAAGGAAATGTTGAATAACATATTTCATTATTCAGAGACTTCTGGAAGGAAATGTTGAATAACATATTTCATTATTCAGAGACTTCTGGAAGGAAATGTTGAATAACATATTTCATTATTCAGAGACTTCTGGAAGGAAATGTTGAATAACATATTTCATTATTCAGAGACTTCTGGAAGGAAATGTTGATGTCCTGAGGACCGGGCAGCTGAAAACATACGTGGAATTGATTCTGGCAATGTCAACCTAAACCGTCCTATTTCAAAGGAGCTCTAAGAACTCTAAAATCTGGCAAATATGCTGGGCCACATGGACTCATAGGTAAACTACCAGAAAATGCCAGCTTTTTATTATTGTAGTTGTTAATTGAAAATCTGAAGTCATTTGATTTAGGTTTATATCCATCGTGTTGGCCACGATTTATTATTACTCCATTGTATGAAAAAGGTGATGCAAAAAAAAAAAAAAAAAAAAAAAAAAAAAAGGAAAGAAAAACCATCCTCATGAGTATAGAGGAATTCCGCTGTGTCATGTGAGCAGTAAGCCTTACAGTGCTATCATAAAAAGGAGATGCAGGAGTGGCTAGATCAAAATAACATCAAATGAGATTACAAGGCTGAGTTTAAGAAGAAATAAAAGAACTAAACTACTATACTGTTGATCATACGTTGATGTCATTTAGACAGAAACAGTTTTGTTCACTGATTTTAAAAAGACGTTTCATTGGGCTTATTCAATAATGTTGTGGTCCATATTGCTTGAAATTGTATCCATGAACGATTTTTAAAAAAGTGTTATAAGTGTACACAGTTGTGAAATGGCAAGAGCGCAGTCTGCTGCTGGTTTAACAGTTCACATTAGTTGTACGTCTGGAATGTATCGGGGCGGTTTTTGTAGCCCTGTTTTGTTTTGTTTTTTTTTTCCTTTTTTTCTAAATGAATTGATCCAGGGCGGAAAGATATGGTGAACGTTTCGTAAGTGAAGGCTTGGAAAATTTCCTTCTCTCTCTCTCTCTCCTCTCCTCTCTCTCTCTCTTTTCTCTCTCTCTTTTGCTATTGACGTCGTTCTGGTCTCAGAAATGGTGACTACATTACAGACTCAAACGCTTTTGCAGCGAGTGTGTGGTTTATTCCAGTTAACAGTTTCTATGAAAAAAGTGACAGACGAAGGGATGGGTTTCTTGCAGCCAAAGAAAACTGGACACATACTGAATCAAACATGCCTGTTGATGTTTATAAATACACAGGTCTATGCTTTTCCAACATTGGAGGTTTACCTAAGCCTTTAGAGATGTAGTCTATAATGCTAAAACACATCTTCGAGCATAGTTAAGAAATGATCAATGCGAAAGAATGAATCTCTAGTGATGTTGTTGAAAGATATTTGATTGTCACGTTCAATCTGTGGTTCAATATGGAGGTGAAATTTGGGATCTTGATGATGAAGCCGTACATTGTGAAGAAAAATCCATCTGTTTCTTAAAACATTTCTTAGGGTATCGTTGCGATTGCCGAATGATTTGGTTTATGGTGAAATAGTCAGACATCCTATTTAGTTGAACTCTTTTGTTAGAAAGAGTCGATTCTGTTTGAAACAATTCAGATTTAGGAGCGCCTTCTGTCAAACAAAGCAAATTAGAAAGCTGTTAAACAAAAGCAATAGTCCTCCAAAGGGAAGAAAACCGTACACAAAGTCACAATTCCACTCTTCATATTTCAAATTTTCGGCCACGTGGCCTTTTTCAAGAGAAGAGAAAAAAAAATCAAACCCCCAAAACAAAAACACAGGTACGTCATGTCCATCTTTGACAACTGGCAGATCAAAGAACTGACGTCATAAATATATTGCATAAGGCCTGACACCAAAATGTTTGATGTCATTAGCGCTTAGAGCTTGGTCTCTAGCCGAGAATAGGCGCTATATAAGTATTCATTATAATAATAATTAACAAGAAATTGGAAAAAAAAAGAAAAAACCTAAAAAGTTCATCCTGAGTAACTAGATCAGACGCATCAAAATAGGATGGGAAACTTCTCAGTCGTGGCACTTTCCTGCTACCCAGTTCCACTCAATAATGTAAGGTGTGTGTGTGTGTGTGTGTGTGTGTGTGTGTGTGTGTGTGTGTGTGTGTGTGTGTGTGTGTGTGTGCCTGCGTGCGTGCGTGCGTGCGTGTGTGTGTGTGTGTGTGTGTGTGTGTGTGTGTGTGTGTGTGTGTGTTAGGTCTTCAATTTAACGTCTATACACATTGTGATATTAGACGAGTGTGTGTGTGTGTGTGTGTGTGTGTGTGTGTGTGTGTGTGTGTGTGTGTGTGTGTGTAGAATCTTAATGTAACCAATGTACTTCAAAAACACAACAATGTTGAAAAAGGCCACGTGGCCGAAATTTTGAAAAAAGAAGAATGGAATTGTGATGTTGTGTATATGAATATAGTTTTGGTTTAGTCTGGTTGAATCGAGGTCACGGTGATATGAATGGTTTTATACAGATATTTGGGGAAGTTTGATTA
>CM065741.1:51281467-51293967 GCA_033310375.1 Conus canariensis | reverse complement strand
GCAGTGTTCGCCCGTGGTTGCGCAAAATGCGCACTTCTGGTCCTGGTTCTGAAGGTGGGTGGGAAGTGATGGGATGGAGGGGGGGGGGGGGGGGGGTGGGGTGAGGTGAGGGTGATGGGTGTGACAGGACTGGGGTGGGGTGGGGGTGAGGGGTCAATCAGACTCAGACCGGGACTAGATCGACCGGATTGCCACAGGCCTTAAGAATTAGAGATACAACGTGGTTCTAGGAACTGTGAGGTCATTGGGATGTAGGAACACGTGGTTCTAGCAACACTATTGATGTCATCGGGTTAGACAAAGATGGTACTAGCAACACTGTGATGTCATCTGTGATGTGACACAACGTGGTTTAGCAACACTGTTGATGTCATCTGGGATGTAGACACAACGTGGTACTAGCAACACTGTTGATGTCATCTAGGATGTAGAGACACAACGTGGTATAGCAACACTGTTGATGTCATCTGGGATCTAGACACAACGTGGTACTAGCAACACTGTTGATGATCTGGGATGTAGACACAACGTGGTGTAGCAACACTGTTGATGTCATCTGGGATTAGACACAACGTGGTACTAGCAACACTGTTGATGTCATCTGGGATGTAACACAACGTGGTAGTAGCAACACTGTTGATGAGTTGGGATGTAGACAGAACGTGGTTCTAGCAACACTGTTGATGTATCTGGGATGTAGACACAACGTGGTATAGCAACACTGTTGATGAGATCTGGGATCTAGACAACGGGTAGTAGCAACACTGTTGGTATCTGGGACTAGACCGTGTATAGCAACACTGTTGATGAGATATCGGGTCATATTTGAACGGTGACTTATGTGGGTCTTTCTTTATTCGTTACCGATGTTGTCGTTTTAACATGAGGTTATGGACGTACCTACCGTCTGGATATGTAGACTGCCTGAGCACAGCATTCAATGTGGGCACTGGTGACGTGTTGCTGGCTCTAATATCACCTGTGATTGATCTTCTGTCAATTTCTAGCCTTGTCAACAGTTTGAGGATGGAACCGCCATTCATGACTGATTTTCCTCTTCGCAACACTATAAAACCGAACATATCTGTCTTCTCTCGGAAGGTTCTTGGATCTCCTTTTCTGTTTCTACATTATGAGCACGCGACGCGAGGTCTGCTCAATGCATGTCTTTGTTCAAAGTTTCGCACGTTTATTATGAGTGGCTTTGGCAGGTAATTTGGGATGGTCAAGCTGGAGGATAATCAGTTGGTTGGGTGGGTCATTGATCGAAGTTTCTTTAGCGGCCTATGTCTATGTGTTAAGGTTTCGATACAGGTACTTTAATAAGTCACTGGATTATTGTTATTGACACTAGATCCAAAACAAACTTGTATCAGAGAGAGAGAGAGAGAGAGAGAGAGAGAGAGAGAGAGAGAGAGAGAGAGAGAGAGAGACGAACGAACGAACGAAATTTGTTTAATTAGGGAAAAGAATAAGCACATGGCAGGCTTGTTTGCATCTTGCCCTCAAAAATGAAAAAAAAAACCCAAAAAACATTTCAAACACAAAAGCCACCCTCTACACCCTAACCATTAACCAAACACCCGCCTGTCGCACATCCTTTCCAAGCACTCTACACACCCAATGATAATGATGACAAATACCCAATAATAATAGCAATAACAACAGTATGAATGATAATGATTAAAAATAATAACATACAATTCAAATATAAAACATGCGCACATACATGCATATGCATTGTCAAACATTACATCTATCGAATAGCATGATCTGAAAAAGATAGAAATACAGAACACATAATAATCACACATAGAAATCAACATGATAGTAAATCAATATTAAAACCAAGAATCTGTTCCGGAAGGGGGCGTACAAAGAGGAGGAAGGAGGCGGGGGAAGGGGGGGGGGGAGGAAATTGTCAGAATGATTTCTTTTTTATTATGATATTTGATTGAATATTGCAACTAGTGTTTCTCCTCTCTTCTCTTGCAGGAGGACTTGACCAAAAGAGCAACTGAAGGAAGGACACCGATAGAATCCACAAAATGTACCTCAAAAATTAAAAGAATAATTATGAATGTTACATAATTTTCCATAGTTTTGACACAGTATGTTGTCTTTGGTAAGTGGGTCAAAGCAGGGTACTAAAGGAATTCTTTAAACAATGAAACGGAGAGAGAGAGAAAAAAATTGATATGGATATGTGAAGAAATATAAACCCTATAATCCTTGATGTGGTGAAAATATACAGTCGGTTGGATATGAAATCATTTTGCGACTTTGTGAAGAGTCTGCGTGAAAAATGTTTGAGCATAATCGCGTGCGCGTGCGCGCGCATGTTGTGTGTGTGTGTGTGTGTGTGTGTGTGTGTGTGTGTGTGTGTGTGTGTGTGTGTGTGTGTGCGCGGCACGCGCACGCACGCGTGAAAAAAAAGATGCTGGATGCATGTGCTTGTTATTGTAAAGCGCTTTGAGATTTTAGAAACCACTAAAAATGTCCTTTTTGATATGATAATGATGATGATGATGATGATGATGATGATGATGATGTGACGATGATGATGATGATGGTGATGTTGATGATATGATGGTGATGATGATGATGATGAAAATGATAATGATGATGATGATGATGATGATGATGATGACAATATTGATTTCATTGTTAGAATTATTATCATTATGAGCTCAGTTACCTTACGGATATATGTTATGATGCAAACAAAGTGGTATAAAATGTTTATGGCAGTACAGAGCATATATGGGAAAAGTACATGAATATTTCTCCTTCGTTGAGATTTACTGTCGGAGAACACAACAGCTTTCAGAAATCATGCTCCAGTTCATGTTGTTCTTAGAGCAGACCCCAGGCTAATCCTTAGGCACACATGGGTTCACATTGCACTGCTAGGTACACATGGGTTCACATTGTACTGCTAGGCACACATGGGTTCACATTGCACTGCTAGGTACACATGGGTTCACATACCACTGCTAGGCACACATGGGTTCACATACCAGTGCTAGGCACACATGGGTTCACATACCACTGCTAGGTACACATGGGTTCACATACCACTGCTAGGTACACATGGGTTCACATACCACTGCTAGGTACACATGGGTTCACATACCGCTGCTAGGTACACATGGGTTCACATACCACTGCTAGGTACACATGGGTTCACATACCACAGCTCATTTCTCCTCCAGGTAAATGCACCCGAGATCACAAGGCATGCCGTGATATATTACATGGCATCATCAAGTTCACGAGGCATGCCCAGATATATTACATGGCATCATCGAGATCACAAGGCATGCCCAGATATATTACATGGCATCATCGAGATCACAAGGCATGCCCAGATATATTACATGGCATCACCTCCGGGAGTTCAGAACACGCCGCAAGCTCCATACAACCAGGGAATAAACTTTCTCACGGCAAATCATGACCATGCTGCAACAGTAGGATTCATCTGGTTGACAAAGACTGTTCAGGGACACTACCACGGAAATCATTTGAATTCATAAAACATGCCAAAGGCCACCCTTGAATACATTGACATTCATAAACTTGGCCTAAGTTACTGCCATAGCTGGATGCACCAAAAACCATCCCCGCATCCACTGCACGGCAGTACTTCTAGATTTACAGAGCACACTGTATCCACTGCAAGGCAGTACTTCTGGATTGACAAGAGTACACTGTATCCACTGCAAGGCAGTACTTCTGGATTGACAGAGCACACTGTATCCACTGCAAGGCAGTACTTCTGGATTGACAAGAGTACACTGTATCCACTGCAAGGCAGTACTTCTGGATTGACAGAGCACACTGTATCCACTGCAAGGCAGTACTTCTGGATTGACAGAGCACACTGTATCCACTGCAAGGCAGTACTTCTGGATTGACAGAGCACACTGTATCCGCTGCAAGGCAGTACTTCTGGATTGACAGAGCACACTGTATCCGCTGCAAGGCAGTACTTCTGGATTGACAGAGCACACTTGTGGGCGCCTTACGCTAACACTGCAAGGCAGTACTTCTGGATTGACAAAACACACTTGTGGGCCCCCTACAATAACACTGCAAGGCAGTACTTCTGGATTGACAAAGCACACTTGTGGGCCCCTTACGCTAACACTGCAAGGCAGTACTTCTAGACTTACAAAGCATACTTGTGGGCCCCTTAAGCTTACAGAAGTCCCAAATAAAGCATTTGGCGTCATATACTGTACCATGTCAGACCATAGCATTCCACGGCAGTTAGTCAGCTCTGCCAGGCCGACATTTTTTGTGGCTAATGCAGTAATAAGACCATCACGTGACGCCCACACTACTTCCGCCAGGGAGGAAGCCGGTGTAAACTTCCTGTTCCGCATTCTACCTCGGCCTCCTGCCTAACAAGGACAGGTTTTTTGCTCTGTCTCGCCTATACTTCTGTTTTTGTAGAGATTGCTTGTGTGCTTGCCTTCTTTACTTGTTCTGTTGTGGCTTACTTTAGACCATGGGTACCATTGCCGCGTGAGGCTTATGGATGGCGTTTTATTTCATTTTATTCATGCTCTACGGCGTGACTGCTCACGATTTCTCTTCACTCCATTGTTCTCCATTCGGCCCTTACTTGTTCTAACGCGTCCTCCCTGATAGTAACGCGTTCCCCCCGCTCTCTTTATTCTCTTCCCACTTCGATTCCCATCCATCTCGGCGCTTTGTTTATCCTCACACTCCGTCGGTAAATTCACTTCGACGATCGATCTTCGCCGGTCGTTCGAGCCGCCATCTCTATTCCCCCCATTCCGGCCGACCCCTGCATGTCGTCCTCTTTCGTTCTACCTGTCCACTCTATGGAGGTTTTTCCTCCTCCTTTTTAGCGCCTTCTTTCAATTGTTCTACTACTCCTGATCGTCTTTCTTACGATCGCTCGTCTAGTTCGGTCGATCGGGTTTGTACACACATCTCTACCATCAAACATGATGGCTGATGTTTTAAGGAAGAGAAAGAAAAAGAAGAGTTCGCCTGACGATGACGTTTAGGGATGCTAACTCAGCAGCCCATTGCCAACATTTGGAAGTGTATCTTGTGATAAGCGCTGCACCTGAATCTGACGTCAAATTTGGGTGAGGCATAAAATGAAACAAAATTTTGACGTCAAGGCTGGTGACGTAAAGATGAAGCCATTTCAAAGCTAGAGGCTAATCTCCCGTCTCTCATTTATGACAATAAATAAGCATATGTTATCCGAGATCCTCTACTCAGATTTCCCTCTACTGAGTCGCCTTTCGGCCTCCTCGTATATCTTCAGCGCGTTAGTCTATTTTGCTCTCGCGCCCATTGTTTCTCTTTCGACGACCGAACCCTCACCGGTCAATCGACCCGCCATCTTCGTTTTTCCACTACGGTTGGCGTCTCCTCCCTATTGCCTCACCGCATGGTGCCCATTTTCGGTCGCACATGCTTGCCGGTACGGGGATTTCCCCAGGCCACATTTATTTGTACCCAATATGGCACTCAATGTATCCTTACAACAGGTAGATCGAGTGTCTATACGATCTCTTGATCTGCCGACTGGTGCACATTTATTTGTACCTAATTTATCACACGTAGATCGATGGTCCTTACGGTCTCCTCATCTACCAACTGGTGCACATTTATTAGTACCTCCTTAGCATTATTACAAGGTACACCAGGGGTATTTTACTCTCACGCGCCATTGCGCGCCACTCTTGGCGATCGATCCCTTCCCGGCCAATCGATCCGCCATCTTGGATTGTGCCACGCCGGTTGGCGTGTCCGCCATATTGCCTTACCGCACGTACCTTGTTTGGCGGTACGCGGCTCCCCCGGGCGCATTTCCTGTACCTTATTGATCATTATTACAGGTAGAGTGAGTGTCTTACAATCTCTTGATCTACCAACTTGTGCACACGTATTAGTACCCCATTAGTAACATTTATCGGTTCCTCATTTATCATTACTACTGGTAGATTGGGTGTCTCCACGATCTCTTGATCTACCAACGTGTGCACATTTATTACTACCCCATGTATCATTATTACAAGGTAGATCGAGAGTCTTTGGCCTTCCGTCCAAGCAAGATAAGTCTTGAGCTCTGTCTCGCCTTTTCTTTACCGTTGTGTTAAGATAGCCTTGTGTTTGCTTCTTTGCTTGTTTTGTTGTTTTATTGATTTCATCTTCATTTACCGCACTTCCAGTGCCCCTCACGAGGTGGTTCGAGCTCTTTTCTATCCCTCGATCCACCTCTTTATCTCCTCTTTGCGATCGTGCGTTCCGTGATTGTCTCGCCACCAGTGCCCAACATGGTGAAGGACATTAATGGGTCGAGCCGCTCCTCTGTTCGGGAGTCGCTCTCTGCCCCGGAGGACCCGCGTGTCGATTCCAGGAGACAATCCGCTCGCACCTATGATGAGCGTACGGCCGGTGTGGAGGAGGGTTCCGCGCAGGGGACGCGCGACCATCGTTACGATACCTCCTCTGCCCGACCGGCGGACACACGATCGTTGCGTTCGGAGGCGAACAGGCAATTGGCCGTTATTGCCAACTGTTTTTCTTTCGAGACTGTCAAGAAATCCAAAGGCAAGGCTCCCCTGAAAGGACCTGCCCGTTCAAAATCTTCCCGCTCCCTGGCCAAATCGCCTGTTCGCCTTCGGTCGCACACGGAGACTCTCTCCTATCGGGCTGCGTCACGCGACCCTCGGCCCCCGGGGAACCTTGCCGAGGCGCGGACCGGCACGGGTGACGACTCGCGGCCGGAATCACCGCCCGTCACTCGATCAGATGAGACTCGTGGCGTTAGCTTGCCCCCCACTACCGTCACGCTGTCCCATCACGCTCTCCCCAACCGTGTCCGGGTGCAGCCACCACTCGGACACGAGGAGCGTCATCACTCCGGTGGAGGGGTTGTGGGCAGTCTTTGGTGGGTCTCCCCCACTGACCACAACTCCGGGTCAGGGACGCAGGCATCGACTAGGTCGGATCTGCGCCCTCACCCCCGACGGTCGATCCACCCCGATCGGCTGTCGCACTTTCCCCTAGGGGTACAGGACGTTGGGGAGCGGACTTCTTTCGCTCCCCTATTGGGCAACGTCTACGGTCCCGTTCCTCCGGGGGGGGAGGATCGACCAGCGGGACTAGGGGTAACCTTTCGTCCCTTGAGGTGGACTCGTCACCGCAGCCATCCCAGTCCGCTTCCACGCGGCCAGGGGGCTCGGCTACCATGCCACCCACCGGCCACCCTGCCACGCAGGGGGCCGGCACAGACCGCACCGGGGAGACGCAGGAGGCAGTGCTCTCCCCGGGGCGGGTACGAGACAGCTCGCCTTCTCGCTACCCACCCCATGGTGCCCCAGGTTACCCGGGTCCCCGAGGAAACCCTGCCCCAGGGCCGCCACAGCCCTCCATACTCCCCGGGGACCGGTGGCTCTATGCCCCCGAGAGGAACCAGTGGCTTAGGGCTGACACCCATTCTGACTCCATCTGCGGTTGCATGTGGCATCCAACCTCTTTCAGCTGGATCGACCTGGGTCCCCCTCCCTCTCGGGTGCTGTCCGATCGGCGATCCCCTAGTCTGCCCGCCGAGTATGGAGCCACCAGGGACCTGTCCTCGTATTCCCCCACTACCCAACGAGGGCGGGACTCCCATGCACCCCTGTCCTGGCCCCCTGAAGGTGGATCTGAACATCCCCTTCAGGAACACTCTGACCCACAACCTGAGGACGGGGTCGAGGACTCCCTCCCCAGTCTGGTGACCTTTCCATCTTGGAAAGCTGGCGCCCAGATCTTGTTGTTATGGAATCCCCTCCCTCTGACAACATTTTTTCCTTTAGCCGTTACGCCGGGTCCCCCCCACCCTGCCCAGCGATCACGGCCAAGGATAGTCGCCCCCCAGACCCTCATCCCCTTGTGGGACAGATCGGCATCTTTCGCCAGGGGTGCACAGGCCATCTCTCCGCTGGGGATCGACTTCTTGTCAGCCCCTAACGCGGCTCCAGTAGGAGTGTTCCTCAAGGACCGCGGCAGGGCCCCCACGTCTTCTCCCTCTTCTCGGCCAATCCAGTCACCAGGGATATTGCCATTTTCCCTGCCAACTCCGGCTCACTCCCAACCTCCCCCCTCCCACATCCACCACTGTTTCTATCAAGAATTTGACGGAGTGGTCAGGATTTCAGGACTGGTATCCTTCACACCACCGCGGGACATGCTTCCTTGACATGTTCCTGCAGCGAGCGGAGGAGCTCTGGTCAAAGGAGGATGGCACTGCCTCTGTGTCTTCAGACGCTGACGACATTGAGACAGACTTTAGCCTGTTTGGCGACCCCCTGATGCGCTTTCTTATTAACAAGATATCGCATCACCTTTCGGCTGCGGCGGACAGCGCAGCCAGGAGTCACTTTAATTGCCTGTTGGCAGTGAGAGATGCTGTGCTATCACAGGCCAATCTCTCAGTCTGTGCTGTCACGGTCCAACCTCTCCCAGGCGCTCAAGTCGGCCTTGCGGTGCATCCCTGGGCAGGACCAGTCGCTGTTCAGCGACTATTCGACCGCGACACCAGGAGACGGACTCCCGCTCAAACCCTATCCCAGGCAGTCACCTGCCCACACCGCACAGCCCGCCAAGTGCCTTAATATCCCCTCTAGGCCGAAACCGAAACATCCCCAGCAGAATTTTCGGTTCGGCCAGCAGACACGGTCCCGGAGGTGACTGGGGGAGTCGCCCATGGGGGACTCCATCCTTATACTGCCATCTCACAGACGCTACCTACGTCTCGTCTGGCAAGATCGGGGTTCCAGAAAACTGGAAGCAGTCTGTACTTACACTGAAATCTGCTCGCAATGGGTTCCGACAAACGGCCCTAGCCTAGCAGACGACGCTCGCCTTGAAGTATTGATTTTTCTCAAGGTCTCGTCCTAGTTTTCCATAGTCTCGTTTCGCGTGAAGACGCGATACTTACATCCGCCATTTTCCCGTCGGTGCTCATGGCAATCGACATGTCAGGAAAGTGTGCATTTCAGGATCTTGGGTCAAGGTAAGCAGTACTGGTTGCTAAGGACCCCAAAACAACATTATGTTCTATGTTCAGTGTCCAAAAGATCGCCCCATTTGGCATCTATGGGCTCAAAACAGCACACTCATGCTGACTATGGCCACACAAGTGCACGGCTCGGTATTTTTAATACACGCGCTTTCGTGTTCCTGTCTTTTCAAGCGGACAGGTATGGAGAGTGACACTAGTTCAACCTCTACACTACCCCTCCAACTCGGGCTGTTCCCCTTTTTGAGAACCCTCATACCTCGGGTGTGTGGCCCGTCTCCACATCAGCGTCCTGAAGTGGAAGCGGGCAGGCTTGCGGGAAAAGGGGCTCGCTCCCTCAGCCTCTCCCTCCGAATAGAGGCTCCCCTCCACTGTTGCCGTGCGGGGATTCACCCTCTGCGCGACACACGTAGCGGGGCCCCTCCTCCTCACTGAAGGGACCCTCAGCAGGCTAACCCTCAGCCCAGTGGGGAACAGTGTTCAGGTCCAGGGTCGCTCCCCCCCCCCCCCCCCCCCGGTCTGGTCTCATAACATACGCCTTCCCTCCATTCCCAATCTCCCACAGGGTGAGCCCTTTTCCAAGGGGAGAGATGGCCTCCTGGGCTCAACTCTCTTCCTCCGTCTGGCCTTCCAATTTTCAGATAGGTAGTTCCTATCGCTCCTATCTTCTTCGTTAGGCTCTCGGCTAGCTCCATTCGGGGCTACTGGGAACCCCATGCCCCAGGTGCTCCTCCCAGTCCTCTCTAGATGCTTCCAAGATGGGCAGATCGGCCTACGCCCAGGCGTATAAAGATCTCCCCGTCTTATCCCCCCGGGCCCATGAGGGCAGGGTGCTGGCCATATCCACAGCGATCCAGCGCTCTGTCCTCTTGCACCACATCCTGGAGGCAGCCTACTGGCATCCGGAAAATCCCATCATAAGCCTTTATTTTAGGGATGTCCGCATGACCAGGGCTGATGGTTCTAGGGACTTCTTTTGCAGCTAACGCAGCCATATCTATTCCTCTGCTAACCCCAAGAACCATTAGGGCACTAAGCCCTCCTCCGATTCCTTTGAATTCTGCTATGGTCTGACATGGTACAGTATATGACGCCAAAATGGGGAGTTTGTATTATACTCCCTGTTTGGCTAGTATACTTACCATGTCAGACTCTAATGCCCACCCTACCTTCCCCGCTAGCGCTATGGTTCTCGGGGTTACCTTGCACATAGGCCTCGTTGAATGAGGAACAGGAAGTTTACACCGGCTTCCTCCCTGGCGGAAGTAGTGTGGGCGTCACGTGATGGTCTTATTACTGCATTAGCCACAAAAAATGTCGGCCTGGCAGAGCTGACTAACTGCCGTGGAATGCTATGGTCTGACATGGTAAGTATACTAGCCAAACAGGGAGTATAATACAAACTCCCCATTTCTGCGTTTATTTTCGCCACTTTTGTTGTTTAATGACGAAAATGTGTATCGTAATTAATGCATCGAGTGCGGAATCATCCGCAGTTGAAGGACATTGAAAAAGAAAGTACGATTTTGTAATGAATACATACCATAGTATCTCTGCTTTACGGTCAGTGCCTCTGTCCGCACTGTCTCTGGTCACTATGAGAGAGAGAGAGAGAGAGGAGAGAGAGAGAGAGAGAGAGAGAGAGAGAGAGAGCCCGCTTGCTGGTAAAGTACGATAAGCATAATCTTCCCGGGCGTGGGAATTTGACTGAAGTCGCGCGCTAGCTGGAACTGGCTCTGTGACGGACAGCACGTGCCATGCGTGCGGCTGGAACTGGCTCTGTGACGGACAGCACGTGCCATGCGCGCGGCTGGAACTGGCTCTGTGACGGACAGCACGTGCCATGCGCGCGGCTGTGGGAAAGAATGAGTAGGCTAGATCCGCAAGGAAATGTGTATTGCTGTTAGCTTACGGTCAACTGTTAGCCTAAGGGGCCACACATGCTTGAAGTAACTATCAGGGAATTCATACGAGTTCAGAAAGCATGGACCAGGCTACTCCAGAGGAAGCCATTCTGATGTTGTCAAATGTGCCCCAAGTTTTCAATCCAGGAATTCACCGTCCTGCACAGACGTGTTTCAAAAGAGTCGGTGTAAAACCATTCTGAGTTTACACATTTGCTGAATACTTGTCAAGTTGAAGTCATTCAAAAAAAAGTTGCTTCAAATTATTCTAAGGCAGGTTATTGTAGGTTCATAAAACATGTCTAAAACTACTACATATTTGGGCTGATTTACGAAATCCGCCCGTCCCCCTTCCCACCTCAAAAAGGTAAAGAGAGAGAGGAGGGGCTACTACGAACCCATATCTACCCTAGATAATTATGAATTTTGCTGTATACGCATATCCTTTCTCTGCTTTTCTGCACTATCCCAAATAGTGTATGTTTTTGCAATAATTTGACCAAAAAAACCCCAAAAAACCCCAACAAAACAAAACAACCCCCCCCCCCCCCCCAAAAAAAAAAAAAAAAAAAAAAAAAAAACCCAAAACACCAACAACAACAGCAACAAAAAGCAAACAACAAGAAGAAACAATTGGTTTTGGTGCCAGTGTTGCTCTACAGAGATCTGTTTCTCTAGCAGCAGTATCAGGCAAGCGACACATCGGTCGATCCCTCATAGACTGGAGTCCGCCCTTTGCCCTTTCACCAGCCGTGCAGGTTTCAGGAAAGGACAAGCCAAAATAACGGCCTTCCTCAGAAATGTGAAATGTTTGTTGATGGGCCGGAATTGAAAGAAATGTTGAGAAATTTGGAAGAATCTTATAATTATCAAGAACAAGATCGGCGAACCAGCCCACAGTGTTGTTAAGGCACTTAAAAATAAATGATTTGATTGACACTTTTTAGCCCCAGTGGTACGGGGTACATGTTTGAAGTGAAATGCATATATCCAGGGATTCAGTCCCCTAAATTGATGACATACATTTATTTTAAGTCGAACGGATTTAAATTATATCTCCATTGTGCTATTGAGGAATACAACTTTAAGGTAAAAAATAACATTGATTTATTTACGGAACCTCAGAGACTTTACAAGGAATTAAACTGACGCTAAACTTCCGACTGCAAAAACAAATGACTTTAGAGATCATGATAATACTGCACATAACACCTTTCACCCAGACACAAGCCTCGTCTAATCTCTCTCTCTCTCTCTCTCTCTCTCTCTCTCTCTCTCCACACCACACACACACACACACACACACACACACACACACACACACACACACACACACACACGCACTCACGCACGCGCGCACTCACGCGCGCGCGCACACAATATATATATATATATATATATATATATATATATATATATATATCACAGTCTGTGTTCTTGTCCCAGTGCCAGATCCACGGGTTTTGTCCTAATTTGGCTTCTTGAACAAACAGCATATTGTACAGATCAAGAAAACAAGGTGCCACATAGTCAGG
>CM065741.1:51276467-51278967 GCA_033310375.1 Conus canariensis | reverse complement strand
CATCTCTTTCATCAGAACATGTAGATCACGTCAGCAGGTAAGCACATCTCTTTCATCAGAACATGTAGATCATGTCAGCAGGCATGCACATCTCTTTGGTCAGAAGACGAAGGAGAGTTCAAAGGGCGAAGCACGTCAGTTACAGTTTTTCAAAAAGGGTTTTGATATTTCAGACATTTGGAGTAGTAGCATCAAGGAGTTCCTCCAAAGGGTTGGTTTTCCAAGGCCCATCGCATAACTGGTATTTTCTGTCATGTCTGTGCATTCTACAGGCCTATAAAACCAAGAAACGATCGGACAAGACTTCTTGGAACACCAGAACGATCAAACATGACGGCATCGTGCGCTGCTTTGAGTGGCTTCCGGCAATAGTTTTGGTATATCAGTTTGCTAAAATTCACAAGAGTTACCGTGAAACACATTCTTATTTTCCGAGTTAAATAATTATTCTTCGAGTTCAGTAGTTTAATTGTATCAAACATTCACGCGTCCATGGCATTTTCAAAACGACGAGACAAAGAAATATCATTCGATTTGCGCTTCAATAACACGTGCCGAAATATGACATGCATCGTTGGTTGTATAGGTGTGAATGTAAGCCTTAAGAGACAACTCACTTTATCCACCAAACAAACGACCACTTTGTGTTGCATTGGTACAGGGATTACGTTTCACAAGAGTGTTTCACAGTCGCTGTTACACAACTAGTGTCCCTCATCAATGAAATAGCATTTCCACTGATTGAAAATTGTTCTCTGTACAAACATTTTGTTGTACCTCAAACTTTTGCAGTTTATTTTTCCTCTGACACAACATTAGACGCAGCGGCATCTGGGGAAGACACCTAAGGACATGAATCAGGGATAAACAACAAACTTAAGTCCAAACGTGTGCCTCATCTGCCGCAGTGTCTGGGTGTGCCGTCAGACTGGGAAAAAAGATGAGCGTCTGGGATTGTGGAATTGGTCTTGGACAGGGTCGGAAAGTCGCAAATGGCTGGTTAAGCATTTTGAATGTTCTGGAATGAGCATCAATGGCATGTTGAGTGTCAGAATACCGTGATCAAGTCACTAGGATTGAACAGAGGACAAAGCAAATCTCTGGGCAGCATTCCCGTTGACAACTGATTCTTGTTAACTGGAGAGAAGGAGAAGTACCTGAAGGAACACCCTGTGCCTGTCAGCACACTGTGTCACCATGAAGGAACACCCTATGCCTGTCAGCACACTGTGTCACCATGAAGGAACGCCCTGTGGCTGTCAGCACACTGTGTCAACATGAAGGAACGCCCTATGCCTGTCAGCACACTATGTCAACATGAAGGAACGCCCTATGCCTGTCAGCACACTGTGTCAACATGAAGGAACGCCCTATGCCTGTCAGCACACTGTGTCAACATGAAGGAACGCCCTGTGGCTGTCAGCACACTATGTCAACATGAAGGAACGCCCTGTGGCTGTCAGCACACTATGTCAACATGAAGGAACGCCCTATGCCTGTCAGCACACTATGTCAATATGAAGGAACGCCCTGTGGCTGTCAGCACACTATGTCAACATGAAGGAACGCCCTGTGGCTGTCAGCACACTATGTCAACATGAAGGAACGCCCTGTGGCTGTCAGCACACTATGTCAACATGAAGGAACGCCCTGTGGCTGTCAGCACACTATGTCAACATGAAGGAACGCCCTATGGCTGTCAGCACACTGTGTCAACATGAAGGAACGCCCTCTGTGGCTGTCAGCACACTATGTCAACATGAAGGAACGCCCTATGGCTGTCAGCACACTGTGTCAACATGAAGGAACGCCCTGTGGCTGTCAGCACACTATGTCAACATGAAGGAACGCCCTGTGGCTGTCAGCACACTGTGTCAACATGAAGGAACGCCCTGTGGCTGTCAGCACACTATGTCAACATGAAGGAACGCCCTGTGGCTGTCAGCACACTGTGTCACAATGAAGGAACGCCCTATGCCTGTCAGCACACTATGTCAACATGAAGGAACGCCCTATGCCTGTCAGCACACTGTGTCAACATGAAGGAACGCCCTGTGGCTGTCAGCACACTGTGTCAACATGAAGGAACGCCCTGTGCCTGTCAGCACACTATGTCAACATGAAGGAACGCCCTGTGGCTGTCAGCACACTATGTCAACATGAAGGAACGCCCTATGCCTGTCAGCACACTGTGTCAACATGAAGGAACGCCCTGTGGCTGTCAGCACACTATGTCAACATGAAGGAACGCCCTGAGGCTGTCAGCACACTGTGTCAACATGAAGGAACGCCCTGTGCCTGTCAGCACACTATGTCAACATGAAGGAAACGCCCTATGCCTGTCAGCACACTATGTCAACATGATAGGAACGCCCTGTGGCTGTCAGCACACTGTGTCAACATGAAGGAAACGCCCTGTGCCTGTCAGCACACTATGTCAACATGAAGGAACGCCCTATGCCTGTCAGCACACTATGTCAACATGAAGGAACGCCCTGTG
>CM065741.1:51231467-51271467 GCA_033310375.1 Conus canariensis | reverse complement strand
ACATAAGTGAGTGACCTTGACATTGACAGATTTGGGGACAGGTCCTGTCACACAACAGTTCATCGTCTCGTTGTGGACACTGACCCCAGCCGTCACAGAGATAATCTCTATGTACACATATTGTAGAAGCACGGCAGCGGTAGAATCCAGCACATGTCACTTTGTCACAGTCGTGTTCATCCTCTCCATAAGTACAGTCAGACAATCCATTGCATCGTGTATAGAGAGGAAGGCAGTTCAACAGCTCAGATGTGCAACGATAATGACTGTCAGGACATGACTCATTAGCTTTCATCACCATCTGTGTAAAGTATCCAGTGCCGTCAAGGTTGATGTAAAACTGTTGCTTCGTGTTTCCATCACTGACCTGTCCACAATAGGGAGAAGGATTGATCTCATCTTCAGGGCAGTTCCTCTCATCCGAATCATCCACACAGTCTGAATAGTCGTTGCAACGTTGGCTGTACAGTACATACTGACCATTGGAGCACAGAAACCCATGACGTGGAGGATGTTCACAGAATGACTCGTCACTGTTATCTGGACAGTCCTGATGGAAGCCACACACCAGTGTGTACTGTATTGTGGATGTGTCATCATCACACATGAACATGGCGTAACTGGAGGAAACTCTTTGTGCTGAAGCTGATCTTGGCTTCTGTGCGTCAGTCATGTTAATGAACATGCAAAACTGCGAATATTTCAACATCCCACAAAGACTTTGGGGATCACATGATAAAAATACATGTGTGGCATGATCGTTTGGACAAAGCAGCAACAACTGTTGTGAATGGACTGACTATAAAGAAGTCAGCTGTATCTGTGGAGGTAACACACCGGACGTTTGAGCTTTCAGTTCACACAGGATGTTGCAGCTGCTGGAGGATTTGGAAGCCACCTTGTCGGGTATTATCACACGCATGGAAGTTAGCATCGCGGTGCTTTTGCTTCTTGCTGGGGAACATCTACTTCATTGATATTCACTGCTAAGGCGGTTCATGATCCTAAAATGGTTCATGTAGTAGATTAATGTGTTGTCAGACCATTTCCGAAAGCTACTGTAAGTGAATGATGTTTTGCTCCAGCCTGACGAGTAATCAAAAAACACAGAGAAGTAATTGATGTTTTGAAAAATATGAAGAGCGTCCTTTTGTTCCTGCCTCGTTTTGATTGAAGCCAGCCTTCCCATCATTGATTGGCAATAGTAGTCCGCCATGGCGAAAAACGTGTTTTGTTTGAGAATGACGAATTTGAAGCACTTGTTACGTGAAGCAACCAGCCCATGACATTCGGGATTGCTGAAGGGACAGTGCTCTGTCTCATCACGTCCATCGTCACACTCAGGCTTCTGGTTGCAGACCAGGTGCTTTTTTAAAAATAAGAGTAAGGCATCACAGAGCAATTGAAGAGGCCACTGAGAAGTTTGACTGGTTGTTCATCCACGGGCACTATTGCAAAGTATATTTTGAGACCCGTGTGGCGAGCCACTGACTTGGTAAAAGTTATCAGAAGACGTGAAGTCACAAAGACAGAAGCTGGTGTAGAGAAACCGCTGCATATCTGTGCTACACACTCATGTGATGCGTGTGGTGTTCTGTAAACGATCTCTAACATTAAATCTTCGAAACAAATGTTGGGCGTGCTTGTGCGCAGTACACTGACGATAATGGCTGTCCAAGGGAGTCCATTTATATCTCTTCTCACTGCATGGAGTTCAGGCAGGACTGGTGTTATAACGTATCCCGAATGTCTAGAAACTCTGCTGATTATTAAAGTCATCCTGAGGGCTAGCTTGATTTTAACCTCAGCAAACGGCGCGTTCACGTTGACTACTTGTACACAGTTTTCCACCGAATACACAAATAGCTCTTCAAGCGTGTGACGATTACAGCTGATCTTTTTTGTTTTGTTGGATCTCGGCACTGCGTTACCCTGATGTACCATGGCACGTCTTTCGTTGGTGCTCACTGGGAGTCACACCAGTAGGAAAATCGTTGTATGTGGACCAGCGCGTGCATCCTGGGTGGCAGCTCTATGTGCTGCAGGCAGAAGGTTGTGGAACCACCACACGTCCCATGCAGCACTTTGTGTTGGTCTCCATACTCTGACGAGGACCCTGCTATTTTCTCTCGAAAGCCACATTCCGATTCGTTTCTCTGTAACACTGTTATGTTTGCATCGGTCTGATTCATGAGGTATTCTACATCAGGACAAAGACCTCTGAGTGTCACAGAACTGGTAGTTGTGTTCTTTAACCAGCTTATATTGTTCCCCTGACCCTGCTCTCCTGTATAACAGCATCGTAGGCGCGTACGCTCGTGCGCGCGAGCACGCACACGCACATGCACGCACGCACACACAAGTGCTGTCCACTCATTCAGTGAAGACACAACACAGCTACTGGATTCAAGCATGATAATGTTAATTTTGAAATAAGATAATTGGACCTAGCCCAGGGTAATGTTAATTTTGAAATAAGATAATTGGACCTAGCCCAGGATAATGTTAATTTTGAAATAAGATAACTGGACCTAACCCAGGATGTTGTTCCCGGATATGTGAAGATTTGCGTCAATTCTCAGCTACAAATCTGCTGTAATTGTGATAACACCCGCAAAGTTAAATGCATCTACGTTCGAACACACTCAACACACACACTTTCTCTCTCTCACACACGCACATGTGCACACACGCGCTTATTATCAAACATTTTGTCAGTAAAATTAAGTAGGTTCTGAGTAGTGAAAAAAGTAAACAAGTGGGGTAACTTTTGCTCCCATAAGAAAACCTAACACAGAGTAACTTTTATTCAAGACTGGCACAGCCTTTTGAACTTGAATAAAGTCAGACAAATACAAAGACGAACAATCTAACAGTGGGGGAAAAAACAAGCGCAGGCCAACAACTCAACTGTCTTCATAGTAGACTTAGCAAAATTTGGACTTAAGGAGGGGGGGCGGGGGGGGGGGGGGGGGGGGGGGGGACGGGGGAGGTTGAAGATTGAGAAACTGGGAACATGAAATTAAGAAAATATATTACAGATATGAAAACTCTTCTCTAGCTGCATAAGGGAACCATCGCAATCCCCTTTGAAGGCAGATATATTTGTATTGCTTGCTCCGAGGCCTTTCGTCCGCTGGATCGGAACTCATCAGGGAGACACGGCTGGTTGTGTCTGCGCTCCCGGCGTCAAATAGGGAGCAAAAGTTACCCACTTGTTTACTGTTTATTGTTTACTGTTCCCTGCCTCATTTCATTTCCAATTTCGTTTCGATTAAATCGAGGTTATTTGTATTTGTTTCTGTCCGTCTTTGGGTTTGTCTTTTGATCTCCCTTGCATCCTTGGGTGGATCCTCAAGCGTAGGCTCAAAGATTGTCCCCTACATTTTATACTATTTGCATAATGTCTTTAGTTTTTCAGCAACTTCTTTCCTCCCTACACTTTCGTTTGGTTTCATTTACTATACCCTTCGCTGGATGCTTTGGGGTGCTATTGGATTCTTTTTTGCACCCTTGGTGGTGAGAACACCACGGTATTATGGACTGTGGTGTGTCTCTATTTGACGCCGGGAGCGCAGACACAACTAGCCGTGTCTCCCTGATGAGTTCCGATCCAGCGGACGAAAGGCCTTGGAGCAGAGAATACAAATATATCTGCCTTCAAAGGGGATTGCGATGGTTCCCTTATGCAGCTAGAGAAGAGTTTTCATATCTGTAATATATTTTCTTAATTTCATGTTCCCAGTTTCTCAATCTTCAACCTCCCCCCCCCCCCCCACCCTTAAGTCCAAATTTTGCTAAGTCTATTATGAAGACAGTTGACATTGCCAAAAATCAAATGACTCCATGTCCACACTGGCAAAGCAAACAAAGAGCAGAACACGTCCTGTGTGCATACACAACAGAACTAACCCAGGAAGCTACACATGAAAACACAACCCAGTGCTGAAGGAGATCGTGCATGCAGCCAGCACTGCAAGAAAAAAAATTGCGCCACCAGAAGCTCTAACAACGACTGTTTGTACACAACAGCCCTCGTTGCACGACACATCGTCAGTTAAGGCAACTTAGCTGTTTGCTAAATGGCCAGCTGACAGGTAACCAGCTGTCTAAAGCGAACAACTACCTGCGTTGCGCATGTTCAAAATAGCTGTCAGCTAAATTGCCTTAGTATAGAGCTAAAAGCTGTTAGCTTAGGGATAAACTACAAACAGGATGGGGTATTTCGTTCTAAGACACGCTAATTTCTTTGAGAACGAAACACGAAGTTTCAGTTCTAGTTTCAGTACGGGGTGGTCAATGCGTGCGTAATTAGTTCATATACGCTACACCACACCAGCATATTTGGTGTGTGTGTGTGTGTGTGTGTGTGTGTTTGAGAGAGAGAGAGAGAGAGAGAGAGAGAGAGAGAGAGAGAGAGAGATGCTCTTTCATTTTGATCCCAGAGTGGGGAGTAAAAGGTAAGTGAAAAGTGATTCAAACAACAGTATGCCCTGCATTACTCACATGTAGCATTAACATGTTGCAGAACTTCTCCTGGGAAATCCGAAGGCAGCAAAAGAACACAAGCCTTTATAAAAGAATTGAAAGGTGGAAAGATCCTAGCAGGCGGACCCTGTTTTCATCAGCAGAGAGCAGACGTAGTGAAAGCCATGTGAAAAGTTATACGAAAACGATCGCGCAATACGCATTGATTTCAGGAAATGGTGTACGCACTGTAGCATTTATATATACTACAAATTTTGTTCAGGAATCGATAAGAAATGCATGTGAGTATGCATAGAAGCAACAATTAAATCATGAACCAATGCAAACGGTTATTCCTATGTAGACACATAGAGTGTACAGACGGGGGGAAATGCTATGTGAAAAGTCAGGTGACTTTAAATGCATAATAGAAAACATTTTAAAGCCTAGAATGTATGTGGCAGATTTCATATCAATGTTAAAAATCATAGCTGAAAATGCAGTAAATCAAAGAAAGTTATTATGAAATGATGAGGCTGTGCTTCGATCCTAAATTGCTGACCAGATTAAATCATTTCGATGAATGGCTTTAATAAAACTAACTCACGTACTCAAACGCATTCATCATCAAAACTGATAGCAAGTCAATATATCCAGCTTGAGACTGCAGTCAACAACAAAATGATATCATTTTGTCTAAAAGAGAAGTCAGTCCTGACAGTACTGGGATTCAGAAAAAAATTGAGGGAAGATAAACCCCATCTTTCCATTGTAAATAGAGTTATCTTATCTCAGTTTAGGGTCAAGCAAATAGAACCAGAAAGTCATTTAAAAAAGATTTTATTATCATTATTAATATAATGAATACTTAATATAGCACATATTCTCGGCTAGAGACCAAGCTCTAAACGGTTTACAATCCGCACTCATTTACACAACGGGCTGCCTACTTTGGTAGTGCCGACTGAAGAGCTGCCAGCTGGCGCTTCATTCAGTCGTTTCCCGTGTCATCCAGTCAATATCGTTCAACATCGTTCACTCAATTTCCTTACTTCCTTCATTCGGGATATCGGCTGTCTGCATTACATTTGCACTGTTCCACGCTCATGTTTGCCATGTCCTCCGTCTGATTCAGCTGTCAAACGACTGATGGGGCATAATTGTCATGTTTGCCATGTCCTCCGTCTGATTCAGCTGTCAAACGGACTGATGGGGCATAATTGTCATGTTTGCCATGTCCTCCGTCTGATTCAACTGTCAAACGGACTGATGGGGCATAATTGTCATGTTTGCCATGTCCTCCGTCTGATTCAACTGTCAAACGGACTGATGGGGCATAATTGTCATGTTTGCCATGTCCTCCGTCTGATTCAACTGTCAAACGGACTGATGGGGCAATAATTGTCATGTTTGCCATGTCCTCCGTCTGATTCAACTGTCAAACGGACTGATGGGGCATAATTGTCATGTTTGCCATGTCCTCCGTCTGATTCAACTGTCAAACGGACTGATGGGGCATAATTGTCATGTTTGCCATGTCCTCCGTCTGATTCAACTGTCAACGGACTGATGGGGCATAATTGTCATGTTTGCCATGTCCTCCGTCTGATTCAACTGTCAAACGTACTGATGGGGCATAATTGTCATGTTTGCCATGTCCTCCGTCTGATTCAACTGTCAAACGGACTGATGGGGCATAATTGTCATGTTTGCCATGTCCTCCGTCTGATTCAACTGTCAAACGGACTGATGGGGCATAATTGTCATGTTTGCCATGTCCTCCGTCTGATTCAACTGTCAAACGGACTGATGGGGCATAATTGTCATGTTTGCCATGTCCTCCGTCTGATTCAACTGTCAAACGGACTGATGGGGCATAATTGTCATGTTTGCCATGTCCTCCGTCTGATTCAACTGTCAAACGGACTGATGGGCATAATTGTCATGTTTGCCATGTCCTCCGTCTGATTCAACTGTCAACGGACTGATGGGGCATAATTGTCATGTTTGCCATGTCCCGTCTGATTCAGCTGTCAAACGGACTGATGGGGCATCAGTGCTTTGGATGTGCCCACCAGCGGCATCTGTCTGATGAAAATGGCGGGACCTCGCTAGCAAGAACGCGAGTTCTAACAGTCATGATTTCCCTTGTAGATTTCGGAACATCGTCTATGTTTATATGCAATTCAGGCCCATAAGAAAGAACTGTGTAAGTCGACTTTCGCTTCGTGGAGGAAAAGTATGTTTCACATGAAACCAGCGAACATTTGTCTTTGACACGCATCCACCCTACTTATTCACTGTGTCTCATGTCACATGGAAACAAAATACTCCCTGATGCATAATACCCTACTTATTCACTGTGTCTCATGTCACATGGAAACAAAATACTCCCTGATGCATAATACCCTACTTATTCACTGTGTCTCATGCCACATGGAAACAAAATACTCCCTGATGCATAATACCCTACTTATTCATTGTGTCTCATGCCACATGGAAACAAAATACTCCCTGATGCATAATACCTTAAGGTACGAGTACTTTTATTTCAGGTGACCAGCATTCCTCTCGATTGTAGCCGAATTCTAAGCTGTCTGTGAACAACATCAAAATATTATTTGTGTCAGCTCGTTGGAAGCGTAAACGCCGAGAGAAAACCAAGTTGTGATACCTGTCCGCAGTATCGTTACAACCTCAATGAATTGGAAGTCTTCTTTGACATCGCTGTTGCAGAGCATGGTGAATCAGGACGGCCATTGGGTTCTGCTCTGCCTGTCAGCTAGGAGATTCAGAACAGCCGCTGGTTCCTGTAAAGGTGCACCACCAAACTAACCGTCAGTCTGTGAAATTCAACTCGTGCAGCCCACTTAAATCAGGATTTGGTCAGGAGGGCAGTTTTGCCCCATAGGGATTTATCTGCTTGTTAGCCACTCTCTGCATTTTGGACGGGCTCAGGAGGCCATAAATCACGATCTGAAACTGCCGTGACATCCAGAACATGGGAGTGGGTTGAGCATGGGAGTGGGTTGAGCATGGGAGTGGGGCTGGTTTACTGGATGAAATGGGCGGCTGAGAATGCACAGCAGACCCTCCACAATGGGAAAACCATTCAGGTATCATTCGGGAGAGAGGCATGAAACCGGACTTAGTAATCCGCTCAGGTTCCGAAACAAGTGATTCTTAAAGAACTCGAGTGTCATATCAATACAGAATGGAGCAAGATCACATCAACAAGACTGAGAAGCGTGCCAGTCTTGCCTGCAGCTCATGGGAATTTCACTTTCAAACTGAAGTCCTCGCCCTGGAGGCTGGACCAAAGAGGTCTGCAGCCTCATTAGTCTATAAAATCTCGTTTAAAAAAAGCTCTCAATGTGCAGCAAGAATGGTACAGGAAGAGGACCAGAACTCTAAACGTATTTGCAGAGGCAGCTGAAAGATGGTCAACTTAAATCTGTTTCGAGGGGTGGGAGTGGGAGGAGGGGGGGGGGGACGACAAAAATAAATTTCAAGAAGCTTAATTTCCCCAACTTGAAATAGGCATAAATAGTAACGTATATAAGACATCCGTCAAAAAAGGCAAGACTACGCAACGCCCAATTACCCAGGTGGTATTGGTTTAAATCCTACGAGCGTCACACAAGGGTGTCTAGGGAAAACAAAACCAGCCCTAGACTTAGAGGCGGTACAGCCCCTGAGAGCGCGAGACGTTCAGGGCCAAACACTCGTCTGGGATGGGCTTCTACTCTGAAGACTTTCCGCTGTCATGCTGTTTCTAGAGGTTCTTACTGGTACTTGGTTTGACCATTGAATACCAGGAACTGTCTGAAGGACGTCTAGGACTGACCGTGTGACACTGGGACATGCGGGTGTACCTTTTTCTTTTGTTTATGGCAGAATAAGGAAAAAAGCATGAACATGTATCAAAATAAAGATATGATAAGAGAAAACGGTCACATGTTCTGTAGTTTCAGCAAAAGAAAACCCTCTACCATGATAACAATACTGGATTGTCTCTTATTAAAAAAAATCATGGAGAGGGGACATCATTAGAAAAAAAAAATTGAAAAGGATGTTTGGTCAGTTCAACGACAGCGATTTAGGCAATAAGTGATTATTGTATTTTCATGTGCAATGTCAGGGTTGGACAGTTTCAATATCTAAACTTTAGGTCAAAGCTAGTGCACCTGTTTATTGGTCAGTGAGGACAAGCAATCTGAATGGTCTACAGCAAACCACATGAACCGTCTGTCAACCACTGACATTTGTATCAAATCGACTTCAGGGACTTGTCCTTAAGGCAGACAGAATAAGCCTTCAGTGACTGTTCAATAATGGAGACATCAATAGATCATGGTTGTTGACAGGATGGCCATTCAGTCAGTTGAGTACTTCCAAGGTAAAGAATCAGTCGACGTTGCAGTCACTTGCCACCACAGTCACTGCTCGTTACTTTTTTTCCAACAGGTGTGGTGACAAGTTTTTTTTTCTTTTGCTATACATTGTCAGCTAAGTAGACATTCAGTGGGCGTCACTCCTAACTGGTTGTCTGGAGAATGAAATCTGTAGTTTGGAAGAAAAAAGTCCTTCCTTCAACATTTTGGAGTACATCCAAGTATCCAGCCGGTATGCCTAATATGGACAATCCTTAAGGTACCTGGCTGTGTGGAACGATGGACCAGGAAATTGACAACGAGGACGCCATGATGGTTATCTAAATGGCGACAAAAGGTGTTTTGCCAGCATCCCACTGTCTCTTCTTTGCTGAATGTTTGACATTTTAGAGAAAAGTGGTACTATTTTCTAGCGCAAGGAATAAAAAACCCCATATAACCTGGCTCTTGAAAAAAGAAAATAAACTCTAAATTCATCTACGAACTTCAACTTTGAACAAGGAAACAAAGGAGCAAAACCCGAAACAATTAAAATGGCCCACACTTTGCATTTCAGTGCAGTATGTTGTGTTGATATCTCAGTTTTCATAAAGAAGAACAAATGATTTTAAATTCTGTATTCCTCAACATTGAACACAATATATTCAACTCCATTCTGTTTTGCATTTTTTTCTCTGCACCATGTTAAATGATATCCCATACCCATGGATGCAAGGATGCAAAGAATTTTTTAAACAAAATAAATCAATAAACAAGACCCACTTTGTCTTCTGAGGAATGTTTACGATTCATATTAACAAGTTTACATATCTCATAATAAAATATGGTTTATAATTACAGTAAGTTGGAATAATAAGGCGTCACAAACGATACTAAAATAGCAACAATTGCAAAATGCCAAACGTATTTTTTGGATGGCAAAATCGTAATGTCGCATATGAAGTCATTCAAAGTGGTTGCTATCAACTGGTGATAAAATGGAGGAAGACTGGTTCAGAATTTTGCAGTAAACTGAAAACAGACGTAAAACAGACGTGGATGGAAAACAAGCAGGAACTAATAACAAAGGTCGAATCTTCATGACGCTGGATAGTTTCATGTACCCTCTTCTTTGTATCCCATGGTCATTTAACATACATGTGATGATGTTATGTTCAAAACAGGACAGTTCATGAACATATTTGTCATCCGATGCATAAACTGTGTCATTATGATGGCTGGGAATATGTGGTTCAATCTGAAAATTAGAAATAAAACTCAAGTTTTCAGATGCAGGCAGTCTAGGGATAAGGCTATGAAAAGAAGAAGCACTGTTTCAAACAAGGTCCGATTTCAACCTCGATGTATCATCACTGGCAAATGAAAATATATCTAAACCACACGGTCCAAATGTATGGCAATTTTGTTTACCATTTACAAGCCCCAGATAGTTAACAGTCCGCAATGTATTTATTTGATCTGTCAGATGTTTATACCATGCGATCTCATAACACATTCATGCAGAACATAAATCATGCACATGCAAATATTCAACCATTTTCAAAAACACGCAGTTGGAGTAAATCTTGATGAATGTGATAAGATTACAGATGAAATAGGAACACTGTATTTTTGAACTCCAGTCTAAAGTTCAAATTATTCGAGAATTGAATTAATCATGCACATGCAAATATTCAACCATTTTCAAAAACACGCAGTTGGAGTAAATCTTGATGAATGTGATAAGATTACAGATGAAATAGGAACACTGCATTTTTGAACTCCAGTCTAAAGTTCAAATTATTCGAGAATTGAATTATACAGAAGCCACTTTTGTTCAAACTGTATACAAGTTCCATGTAACGTTCTAAGTTATATCTGTCCTTCAATAATGTAACAAAGGTTTGTAAATATGAACCCAAATATCAAGAACAAACTTAATACATAGACAGCTATCTCAACGAGCAAATCAATTAAGTCCAGACATTCTCAAACGAATTATTAAATGTTCAAAACTTATGATTGACCAGCAAAAAATTCTGTCAGCTGCCCTATTTATATAAGATCACATGCAAAGTGTCAACGACGTTTCATTTTCCATCTAAAATGTATCATCTTTGACAGTCTGCCAAAATATATTAAGTCGAAATACTTTCATGTTTAAATCTTTTTTTGAATCTAAGACATCGCATACATCATTTATTTTAGTTAAAGAATTCTGCAGATACTACACATCAATAGCATGCAACGCAGTCCTGGACTTTTGACTAGTTAAGAAATTTCATGTCTGTGCACTATGGAGGACAGCGATTTTTATTCGAGAGGCTTCTGCTTATGTGTTCCATCATAGTACAAGCGCAATCTAATTTATGTACCACTTTTGGCTGCTTCTGCGAAACAGCTGAAAGCGTACGTCTTACTTCGAAGATTGTCCCAGAAAACCACTGTCTAAATGTCAGCACTGCCTCAAATGATTCAAATATCCATTGCACACAGGATTGTACGCATTCTTTGTTTCATCAGACGATCGTTGCCTGCAGACATCGGTATTATAGCGGCATCCTGGTTTACAGCTACTTTGCAACGGATGTGCAGCTTCACGGGGTAAGCTCCAGAAACGTTTCCAGCAGCAGGGACACAGACATTTCACCCACAAGTATGTGGTTATGTGATATTGCGGTGTACTGAATTGTGCATGTGACTGGGTTGCAGACCTTCAATGGTTTTCTTTTTGTGAAGAGACGACCCGACAACAATGATCTCACAGTTTATCTGACAAAGAGGAAGTCAACAGGACAAATCAGACAAGTGGATGGAAAGCATACAGGTATAAACTGTTCCAGAGGCTATATATCGGATTTCTGTGCAGCTGTCAAAGCTCATGTGTGTTCCAAAATGGAATGTCGCACAACGGTTTTGCTGACTTACAGAAATTCTGTCATATTGTACCGTGCAGCTTCTAAACTATGAATACACAAGCAAATGATGGTCCCTCCCATACCTCGTAGTTTATAAGAAATGGACTCAAACGCGTTGTAGGCAAACTGAAAAACAAACTACGGTTCTGCGATAACTGAGTGGACAGACAAAGAAGTCAAGTTCCTAAATGTAATTGCTAAATGCGAGGAAATCATATCAGGTAGACAAACGATTGAGACAAACATGGAAATAAAAAAATGGATACAAGTGTAAAATGATGCGATAAACAGGGGAGGACGGGGGGGGGGGGGGGGGGGGGGGGGCGACAGGCATTCTCTATTTTCCTTACTTTATAAGCAGATAAAAAAAAAGGGAGACTACATTCTGGTGTGACTGGGAGAAAAAAGAACCCCTCTGACTGACATATTGTATAGGGAAAGAAAGATGACGTAAGATAAGATGACCGACAGTAGAAGGAAAAGATGGTGTAAACTAATTCGGTTATTTGTACTACAGTAATTAAAAGAAACATCTTTTTATTCTTTCTTCCTTTCTGAGTTTGAGCACTGTGCCTCTTGTGTATTCGAAGTTATTTTCATTTGTTCAAGACTTTACTGGTCCTCTCTTTTCTCTGTTTTGGCGTGTGTTTCTGTGATATTTATCATCATCCTCATCCTCATCCCCCACCCCTTACTTTGCTTTAAAACAGTACTTTATTACTCCATTCATTTTTGTTTTACTTTGCTTTAAAACAGTACTTTATTACTCCATTCATTTTTGTTTTACTTTGCTTTAAAACAGTACTTTATTACTCCATTCATTTTGGTTTTACTTTGCTTTAAAACAGTACTTTATTACTCCATTCATTTTGGTTTTACTTTGCTTTAAAACAGTACTTTATTACTCCATTCATTTTGGTTTTACTTTGCTTTAAAACAGTACTTTATTACTCATTTCATTTTTGTTTTACTTTGCTTTAAAACAGTACTTTATTACTCCATTCATTTTTGTTTTTTCATCTTATTTTTTACTCAGTTTCTTTTCTTTGTTAATACCTTTCTGGACGTTTTGGCATTACACAATGTTCACTGTCCAATCTGTTGAATCTGGGAAACCATTTTGCTGCGATCACACGAACTTGAGATAATTCGTCTTCTGGTTATCATCTATTTTTTTTCATTTTTGCCACAGAGTATACTATACATTCAGTGTCTTTAAGGCGCTATTTTTCTTTTCATTCATTTGACACTTATTACTTCACTTTCTCCATTTTTACATTTGTTCTTGAGACTGGTGCTTTTTTTTTTTCTCCATTTCATTTTTATTTTTCTTCTCAGCACAAAATCGTTTAGAGCAATCTACTTTATGTGCTGTCTTCCATTAGGATTTGTTGTTCTTAATGTGATCATTCGAGATGTTCACCCCTACCTGTGGTATCCGATGTTTTGGTGGTTATACAATTGCGCATTATCCAGATTCCTTAGCTTGAGGATGTTATCTGTTTGCAATTATACAAACAGAAAAACTGTTTCTTTTATGAGCAGCTTCCATTCTGCTATTTCTTTCTTTTCAGATTTTGGAGGCTTTTTGTGTTTCCTTCATGTCTTTCAGAGTATCTGTTTAAGAGCGAATAACATATTCTTCAATATACATTTTCTGCACAATTCATTCTTACATTCCCAGTTTGTCATCCTTCTTGTAGGCCTACAGTTTGTTGTCGTCTAGTCATCATAGTCGTCAGTGTTTTACTTTTCATTTCAATCGTTCATGAGTTTTTTTCTTTCGATCATTAGTAATCTTTCAACGCATTATGAACTTTTTGATGCACTTTCTTAATTTTGCTTCATTATAGTTGAATTATTCAATCTTTTTGTCTCGTATTTTTCTTTCTGTAAATCGGTCTTTACCAGATGAACAAAATCATATTCTATCATTTTCTTTGCCATAGTGCACAAGTCATGCATAACGTTTTCTTATATATTTTCACAAATGTACAACTGTTTTCCTTTTTTTCTTTCTTTCCCTCCTTTGTCTGCAATAATTATGTGCACCATCATATCATTTTACAGTTACTGCATTTTGTCGTTTTCTATTTTTGTCATGGTCATGAGAACTCAGTGACTCTTCCACTCCATCATAGTACTCTTTTGTACTTTTTCATCTACGTTTTTCCTCTTCATGTTCCCCCTTTTTCTATTAATGACGACGTCAGCAATTTACTGGTAAAGCACTGGCAGAAGTTTTTATGTTTGACCGGCACCTTGGCTGGGAAAGAGAAGCACAGTCCTTTGCTGAGTGTATGGACTGTACCAGCTCTCCCAGGTGTTGCCAGACTTTGTTTTCTGTGATAATGGTATACATTACTCATAAGACAGAGTGCTTCATGTTCAGAGACTCATGTTGTCAAATGTTTGTTTCTATTGCTACAGCAAGTGTTTTCGATGCTTTGTTTGCATTTGGTGTGAGTCAAACCATGTTTTGAATGTTCGCCAAGTGATGTGAAGTTGTTCTCACGGGTATATTGACTAGATTCTTCCTTTTCCAAATATTTTTAATACCTCACAGTTAACTAATATGTACAAGCCTTTTTAAGGATGGGAAATATTGGATATGTCTTTAAACAGCTCCACTGGATCAAACATTTTAAAGAGCTTTAGACAATTTCTGATCATTGTTTTAGTTCACAGGAAGGGCTGCTCAAGTCTATCAGGAATAGAAGGAGATGTCTTTCTTGTACCCCCCCCCCCCCCAAAGCCTTGAATTTGGAGCACCACATCTTCCTGTGTAAAATTATCCCCAGAACAGCATTTCGCCAACAACGGGAACAAACTGATAGCCCCTGTGGTGAGGCAATACCTATGCGAAAGAAAGCACTTTGAGAACACGAAAAGATTTTCTCAGGACTGAAAGCGACCACACAAGAACAAGAGTTTTACAGCGCACACTGTTTGAAAGAATGGAGCACAGGTCCACTTATTCAACACTTGTTACAGGATAAAACCATAGACAGACTGAAGTAACTATTCTAACATTTTTCACCTCTGAAGCATTTGATGAGGAGGGAACGATAGCACCACACTGCACAACAACAATTTAAGTGGCAATTAAGTGTCATTGATGAGGACTGGTTGACGCCCATTTGATGTGTGTGTGTGTGTGTGTGTGTGTGTGTGTGTGTGTGTGTGTGTGTGTGTGTGTGTGTGTTCGTTCGTTCTTTGTTTTTACGTCTTTTCACCATAAGTGATATTAGACCAAAATGTGCGTGAGTGAGTGCATTCTGTCTGTGAGTGTGTGTGAGTGTGTGAGAGTGTAAATGTGTGAGGTAATGAAAACTGTGAACACTGCATTAACAGTAAAGAGGGAAATGTTAAAGATACATATAACAAACAAAATGCAAAATACAGAAACGTGGGTGGGTGGATGTGTCCCTCACCACTAATCTACATTGGAAGAAAATAAATCTACAGGAATGACCTGATGGGGGTGTGAAAAACAGATTCAGCAGTTTGTAGTAAAACCTTTTTATCATATAATAAATCTTCTATGTTTTCTTCCGAAACATTCTTTGCTGTGACTGAATCAGGTAGAAAACCTCGGAGACTTTGACAATGGAATAAAATGTGATTAACTGTGGCACTTCTCTGCGCATTTGGCGGGGCGCACGCGCGCGCGCGCGCGCGCGCGCGGGTGTGTGTGTGTGTGTGTGTGTGAGAGAGAGAGAGAGAGAGAGAGAGAGAGAGAGAGAGGGAGATGAGTGTGTGTGTGTGTGTGTTACAATGCTCATGCAATTTGTGATATTTTGTTTTTGGCCAAATTGGTTCTTCCTGGACATGCTGTGCTGAAGAGCAATGGCGCTTCTATGCGTCATGCTGTTGCTGTTCTGCATGCCTTATCTCGTCCAATGATAGTGACAGCCTTGGCAATGGCGCTTCTTGCGTCATGCTGTTGCTGTTCTGCATGCCTTATCTCGTCCAATGATAGTGACAGCCTTGGCAATGGCGCTTTCTGCGTCATGCTGTTGCTGTTCTGCATGCCTTATCTCGTCCAATGATAGTGACAGCCTTGTATTGTTCCTTGAGGATGTGTTGCTCCTTAGTAAAGTAGAATGGTGATGCCTGTCTGTGTTTTGTTGTTTCGCAAGTCTGGGCTCAGTTGAACAACATTGATTATCCAGGTTGTGTTGTTTTTCTTGGTGACGGAGCTGTGGATCACATTCACATTTGAATTGTGCAGTTCAGCTAGATGGAGTTATTCTTTCGGCTATGCATGTGCGATCTTTTGAAGATTTAAGAATTGTGTTTGTAGCCACATGAAGCAGGGGCAGGTGGTGGTGTAACAAACATACAGCGATTTCATTTAAGATGGAGAATAATTGCATGAACTGCCATTCTAAACATATGTCCACATATCTGTTTCTTGCATTCACTCTTGCTTGTGCAGGTCTTTGCGTGCAGGCATATATGCAAGCGTACCTCCATGTACACATACACATGCATACGCATACATGCACAGGCTTACATGGACATATGTGCACATACGTCATGCACACACACACACACACACACACACACACACACACACACACACACACACACACACATACACGCGCGCGCGCGCGCGCGCGCACACACATCGTCGCAATGTTTTGGCACTGTGGATGGTGTAGTGCAGTGGCTCTGATTATGAATGTCTAAGGGCTATTATATATTTTGCGACTGTGTCGCTAAAATTGGTCTTTAGACACCAACCACCATTCCCCACTCTCCAGCTTTTCTCCCAAAGAAATAACACAAAAGAGTGAGTAAGAAAACAAGATTATTATTGAATCAAAAGAATGTTTGTGATAATGACGATGATGATGGATTACACAATACACAACACAATACTCACTGTCCGGGGGCTAGACACCACGCATACAAACATATAACATATACTAATTAGCTAGTGACGTCTTCTTCTCCTTAACTGGTAGCGTTCAGAGGATTGACAAGTGTCACAGGATTCACGACGTCACAGATGATGACAGTAATGTTCACAAGCGTTGAAATGATGGCACGTAGATCTTGAAGAAAATGGTGCGACAGAATATATAAACCGTCCTAAAACAACGTCCCTCCGCAGAGCTCAAAGATTCAGCACAAACAAACCTTGAAGAACTCAAATCACAGTATTGATAGTCCAGCACAAATCCAGAATAGAACGGACACTGATACAAGGAATAAAGCGTAGATAAAAACAGTCTCACAAGGAATAAAGCGTAGATAGAAACAGTCTCACAAGGAATAACGCGTAGATAGAAACAGTCTCACAAGGAATAACGCGTAGATAAAAACTGTCTCGCACAACAAGAAAACTTGGTCAGCTTCACTCGTCAGATGTACACGGTGATGATTCGACGTAGGACACGAAGAAGACTTGTTGCACAATGTCCAAAACCAAATTATGTAGGCTGTAGCCGAGACGTGACAACTTAATGTAAATCCACGAATACAGTAGGTAATGGCACAAACAGAATAGGCCTCTACTCTGTGTCAGGGTTGTGATGTTGTAGACGAAACTCACATCCAATGGCATGGCTCCAACAAAAAACAAATCCATAAAAAAACTAATGCAACACGAAAACTCTGTGGCTAATATTTCCTGCTTGAGTTTGACGTCCGTCGGTTGGAGATTCTTCGTAGATCGTGAGAATGAAGAAGATGAAGAGGATGATCAATAAGAAAAAAAATGTAGATCGTAACAGCAGCAAGGGCTAAAGGCAAAACTAAACCCTAAACATCCTGCGATGTCCTGAAACAATATTTGCAACAGCGTTGAAAACAATGTCTTGCTCTCAGAAACTATTATGGAGGAAATCTTAAATAAATGTTAGCGAACCGCCAAGAGAAACGTGGACAAACGAGTCACAAGACAAAACACGACGCGTTTCGACCTCTTAGGTCTTCTTCAGGCAAGACACAAACAAATAATACAACGAAAATGAACGAATTTGGTACTCAGCTTCGATCTCTTCACTCTTCAGCGCAAGGTTGGCAGGAGGACTGTTAGATATCACAACGTAGTATTATTTAACCCCCAGGCAACCTAACGACTATAATAGAGACTTTAGCGGGGCATGGCGGCCTATAAAACAATAAAGTAGCATTATTTGAAATATTCAACATTATATTTTATATGGTAGTACAAACACGGCATTGTGTCCCGGAAAGAAAATAGATACGACTTATTTTACAGCGCGGAGTGCGCGCAGACAAACTAACTAAGTTACGTAGTATTCTGAAACAAAATGATGTCTTAATAACATGCACGTCATAAGTTTGTGACACACATGTAGAGCAGTGGCGCAGATTATGTTCTTAGGTATCGAAGGGCTGACGAAACGCATTGAAAGGATGTTAGGTAAGTCATCTATCAAGTTTTGTTCATGAGACTCTCTTCTCAACGTTGTGGTTGTTGTTGTTTTCACATATACACTTCACCAGCCAGCAGACTGAGATCCAGTGGAGAAGATGGAGATTCGTGGGCCATCTCCACCATCTTAAGTTTTCCTGTAGACCAGGATGGATTTGAACGAAGAGGGGATTCCTGTAATGCCCAGCAATAGAGGTTTGGACTGCTGACCAGTCTGGGAGGTGGCACTTTTAACGCCACCACCATGGTCGCACTGACAAGTTGTTCTGGAAGGGGGGTGGGGGGGGGGGTGGGGGGGTGGGGGGGGGGGGGGGGGGTAACAGCTCTACCCGAGACTATATCTTTCCTTTGTACAGGTTTAGATATCGGTAATGATAGATCTGTTTGACAACAGACAGACAAGATACCTTATGTCTAGATATAAAATCTATTTTTGATGAGTTCGGCTGCATTGAGAAGTGGATTGGAATGACATAGCAGATAAAATAGACGAAAACTATTTCAAGGAGTGAAGTCGAAGGAATGACTTTGAACGTTTAAAGGCGCACAGTTACTTAATTATTGGAACAGTAGCTATATGATGAGCACCTCCCAGGAAAATCTTCCTTTATCTCTTGTGCAAGATACATTTTAACTTTGATTACAAATTCTGATTTTAAAAAAAAACATGGATAAGTAGATAATCTGCAAACATGACGTTCATTGTACCTATCCAATATCCGGTACTGATATTCTTTTCAGTGCTGTGTTTCAAACTCTATGTATAAGGAATCACACACAAATAGTATGAGGTGAAATCCGTAAATATAAGATGAAACCAGTGACACTGTTCCTGGCGATAACTCAATACATTGTCTATGTTGATATGGATAGTCACCCATGGTTAAAAAAAAAAAAAGAAAAGACCTGTGATGTTAAATTCAAATCCACAGTTTTTATCTTCAGATGAAGAACACGTGTATTCTGAATTTACTCGTATTAACATTTGACAGCAGAAGAAAAGATATAACAAAAAGTGCGATATTTGACCTTTTCGGCTGCTGTACCAAGTTCTTAAACAGCTTGCCCAAGTCGGGTCATGACTCACATGACATAAGTAACGGTAGGATGAGAGCCTAATCAGTGGGAGCATTTTGCCTATGTAAGGATGCAAAACTGGTTTTCTACGAGATGCCAGATGTAGAAATATCACTTTAGATATCAGGTTGATTTTTAATGAAGCAAATACATTTATCATTACAAGACCAAAACTATAATTGCATTTTTCCAGAGGAACAGTTTTGAACAGAAAGTGAAAAAGAATTTCTACGTCAATAAGTATTAACATCACTATTATCACTTCTTATGATCACTATTAAATTGCTAGTACAAAAAAATGTATTTATTTATTTATTTATTTATTCTTTTGATTAATCATAACTATGACTGTTGCTACAACTTCAAAACTGTTACAACTATCATATTTACTATTATTATTATTATTATTATCATTCTACCTTACAATATTTCCGACATTCCAGTTAACCAGTTTACCAGCCTCCTGCATCATTACTATAGTTACTATATGGTCATAATCCTGATGATTTTTAAAAACTATTAATATACCTGTTGGATTCCATCGTTACCATAAATTGTAACCTCCTCTCCTCTCTGTCCTTCGTGTCCTCACCCTACCCCTCCTTCTCCTCCTTTTTCTTCCTCCCTTCCCTAATTATTAATAGTATTACTATTAGCACTGTCACTATTATCATTTCTATTATTGGTCTGGTTTCTTCTTACTTTTTTGTACCAGTACGTTTATTACTATTACTTTTATTACCATCACCGCTACTATCATTGTTAGTATTATTGTCATTATTATTAATACCAATGTTGTTATTAATATTACCATTATTACCATCATCATCATCGCCATTAGCACTGTTGCCACGGCAACCTGTTCGACAATCCTCTACCCCCCTCTCCTTTCTCCAGTACTATAACTGCTATTGTCATTATCACCAAAAGTAGAAGTGATCCTCTCTTTGTTATTGTTTCAGTATTTGTATCATCACCATTGTCACTATAATCATTGTCATCAGTATTATTATCATCAGCATTACTATTTTAACTAGCATTGTCTCTTTCCCGACGGCCTCATTTTCATTCAACGTCCATCTTCCGCCGAATTTGACGAGATAAGTGATTGCCCTTTCTTCATTTCCGTTGTACTGAGTGTTATCTTACCTGAAGAAGACATAAGAGGTCGAAACGCGTCGCCTTTTGTCTGATTCGTTTGTTATGTATAGCGGATGTGGTACTTAAACTTTTTAAGATTTACAAATAAGTGTTAACATGTTAACAAGTGGGATCAGTGTTTGCATGAATGCTGTATATTGTCGAATCCAAACAAAAAACATGTAGTGGAACAACATAATTATACGGATCTTTTTGTCTACATGTGACGGGTAATCAGGCGCATTTTATGAATATCAGGAAATATCAATATAAAATAAGACATCACCTGATATACAACCCTAGTAGAAAGAAACTCGTGGAGAGCGTGGCAGCAGAGAGTCCTCAGAAGAGAAGCCCCCTTCAAGCAAGTGTTTCGGCCCTTATCTCCTGACACTCTAGGGGGGTTGGGCCACACCCGGTTCATGACTCCGGATGTCCCTCTGCTGCCCCTTTTTTTTTCCCATCTTGGGACGAGCCATGGCTGGGATTCGAACCCATGACCTTCTGGACATGCTCATTTTCCACTTAATGACTCGCGCTTTAACCACTGAGCCACAGGGACACCTGATATTTGTAGGGAAATTAAGCGTTATGAAGTTCACTTTTGTTCCTCCTTGACCAGATCCAGCTTGAACACCTCTCTGCCGCTTCTGCCATTGCTTTCAGGGCTCTGGTTTTTTCCCTCCCTGCAACTGAGAGCTGTTTCATGAGGCTGTATGCAGACGTTCCTACAAACCCCCTAGCTCCAATTTCTGCAGTGAGGACTTTGACCTGATAGCCTTCTCTCCTCAGGCTGTTTGCCAGATCAGCATACTTTTCAGTCTTGTAGATTTGAGCTGCCTCCATTCTGTTCTCATATGGCACCGTGAGCTCGATCATGATCAGCTGCTTGGTTGACTTAGAGTGGACTACTATGTCTGGTCTCATGCCACTCTTGCTGATGATCTCTGGGTGACTCTTCCATTCTGGGAGGTCTGCAGTGCACTCCCAGTCATCTGCCCCGTCCAGCAGATTCTGCCTGCATGTTTCGAGTGGCACTGTTGTTCTTGGCCATGATTTGCTGCCTCCTGCCGTGAAGAATGTTGCGGGTGCTTTTGGAGTCCTGATTTTCCCTTTTGTGGTGTTGGTACTAGCCCAGACTACTTGTACAATCTCTTTGAGCACTTGGTTGTGCCTCCATGTGTACCTTCCTTGAGCCAGGGCTACTTTACATGAGCTTAGGACATGCTCCACTGTTTGTTTTTCATGGCAGAGGGGGCATGCAGGATCGTCTGTTTTCCCCCACTTCACCAAGTTTGCATTTGAGGGCAGAAGGTCATATGCAGATCTGAGAATGAAGCTGATCCTGAGAGGGGCCATGTGCCAAATGTCATTCCAAGTGAGACTTCTTTGGAGTGCATTCTCCCACGTTGTCCATTGCCCTTGCTGGCTCTGCTGGACTGCTTTTTGGAGTCTTTTTTGGTCTTCTTCTTTTCTCATCTCCTGAATCATCATGTCTCTTTTGGCTTTTCCTTTGGCCTTTGACCACCATTCAGTTTTGGTCACCCCCAGTCCTTGTCTGTTGGTCTGTGTGTGTCCTGTTATTTTTCTGATCTTGAGACTTTCTTTTGCAGAATCCATCGCCTCTTGAACTTTCCATTTTCTGCCTGTCTTCAGCTGGGGCTTGATTGCTTCTACCACCTTGTCTCCTGAGTCCTCCAGCATGCTTTGAAGTCTGATCTTCCCTGCTTTGTATTCCTCCAGGATGGATTTCAGTGGTAGTTTCAGCTTTGCTTGGCGACAGTACAGCGCTATGTCAGTCAGACAGGGTGGGACACCAAGCCATTTCCTTGTGAACTTGTTGATTGTGGCTTCCATTGCCTCCACTATGCTGGTGCAGATGTCGTATATCATCAGAGGCCATAGGAGCTTTGGTATCAGCATGAACTGCAGACACCAGACCTTGTATTTGCCAGGGAGCCCACACTGGTCAATGGTCTCCAAGCCTTCCTCCGCCATCTGCTTGGTTTCTTTTGCTCTTTGTGTGTCTTTCAGCGTATCATCATACCATCTTCCAAGGCTCTTGACTGGTTCTTCTGTGACTGTTGGAATGGCCTGGTTGGCAACACTGAAGACCACAGATCCGGCCACTTTTCCTTTCCTCAGTGAGAGACTCCGTGATTTCTTTGGCTTGAACTTCATTCTGGATGAGGCAACTATGTCGTTCAGCCTCTCCAGCACATGACGTGTCTCGTCTTCTCTGGATGAAATCACTGTAGTGTCATCCATGAAGGCCTTGAGAGGAGGCATCTTGTATCCATCGCCAAGGTCTGTTTGTCTCGCGTTGTTTGTTGCTGCTTTCAAGATGAGTTCCATTGCCAGCACGAACAGTATTGGGGAAATTGCACAGCCCATTGCAATACCCACTTCCAAGTTGATCCAGTCTGTTGTGTACTCCTTGGTAGAGAACCGCATTGAGAAGCCATTGAAGTACTTCTTGAGCATGTCGCGGATGTTCTTTGGCACATGGTACATCTCAAGAGCCAACTGTATCATCTCATGGGGCACAGATCCATATGCGTTTGCCAGATCAAGCCACACTACGTCCAGGTCTCTCTTTTTTGTTTTTGCTTTTTGGATTGCGTCCCAGATCATTGTGGCGTGTTCTACACAGCCAGCCACGCCTGGGATGCCACCTTTCTGGACTGACACATCCAAGTACTTGTTTTCCATCAGGTACTTGGTCAACCTTGCTGCCATGACAGAGAAGAAGATTTTCCCTTCGACGTTCAATAGTGATATTGGCCTGAACTGGCTGATGTCACTTGAGTTTTGCTCTTTGGGGATGTACACACCATCTGCCGTCATCCACTGGCCGCTGATCTTCTGGTTTCTCCAAGCCGATCGCAGCAGCCTGTGGAGCCACTCCAGCACCTTGGGACATTTCTTGTAAAGCTGGTAAGGTATTCCGTTTGGCCCTGGTGATGATTTGGCTCTGGCTTTGTCGACCACCTTCTTGATTTCCGCCAACGTTGGAGGCTTGCCATTGAACTGTTCCTCAGGGTTGGTTGGCCACACCAGACCTTGAATGTCGAGTGGTGCTTTGCTCTGTGGGTCAGAGTATGTTTTCCTCAGATGCTGCTCAAGAACTCCTTTGTCCACACTTAGGGTCCCAGATTTTGGCTGCTCAAACAGTGTTCTGGCAAACTGGAAGGGGTCTCTAAAGAAGCGCTCTTGTGTCTTCTTCTTTTTGCTCTTCCTCTTCCTCGCAGATTCCGCTTTGCTGAGGGCGCTGTGTTTTTCTTTCAGGTCTTTCCACAGTTTTTCCAAGCCTTGTTTTTCAGCTGGCAGTGCGGTCTTCATTTGCATCTTGAGGTTTTTCTTTTGGACCCTGATCTTGTCCATCTTTTCTTGGCGTCTGGATTTCTTTGGAGGTGTTTTCTCTTTGGGTAGTTTTGCTCCATAGGCGTCTCTACATGTGGCATACACAATGTCCCCATATGTGGCTAGTTTGTGTTCCAGGGTGCTTTTCCCTATCAGTGCATCGAGTCTTTGGACGATTTTTGCATCCAGTTTCTCCCAATCTTCAGTTTCGTTTGCTCGTGGCAGGTTGAGTTTCAGGCGCCTGGCATCGAGGGCCTGTGCAAATTCCTCATCCGAACCAACAGCGTGGATGTCCTTGGCACTGTGGTTTAAATCCTGGCCTTGGTCTTCCGACGTCTTATCTGCTGATGCAGTGCGCTGCTGCTCATTCAGATGAGTCTTCACACATCCCATCTTTGTTCTGTGGATCTTCATGCCACGGGTGGTAGCGAAACGCTTTCCACAGACACATGGATATTCCATTTGGTCCATGTTCATAGTCCGTTTGGGATTTGCAGTCATGATTGGTTGAGCACCGATGGATTCATCATTCTCTCCCCCTTTCGGTGAATCCTGGGAGCATCTTTTCCTTTTATTCTTAGTAGCCACATGTTTAAGGTAACCTTATTTCCCTCCTAATGAACCAGCTGATGGTAGCAGAACGCAATGAGTAAAGATATTCCCAGTTCGTCTGCACTAAAACATTGGTATTGATAGAGACTAGTGTTGAGTTATTTACAGAACAACATTGTAACGATTCAGGTATAGTCACCCTGATATGCACATAAGTATAGTCTGTTCATGTCAAAATACTTAGAGATTCTTTTGCACTTTTGAAAAATTATCATAGAACTTATTGCGCAGTTTTGAGTATTTGTGGAGTAGGCACACACACACACACACACACACACACACACACACACACACACACACACACACACATGATGATAAATATAGAGGGCACTTTCTATAGCGCCCATCCTAGCAACGTAGGATAGTGGGCGATTTACAAATTTTAACAAATCAATATTGAACATATTACGGTCAGGGCGAGCGCCCATGGACACACACACACACACACACACACACACACACACACACACACACACACACACCACACACACACACAGTTATGCGTCCATGTGGCCTGAAAATATGAACAGACACCCACGCATGCACGCGCGCGTACACACACACGCACACACACACACACACACACACACACACACACACACACACACACACACACACACACAACAACACACATGAGACACTGATAAACTGTAAAATATTCGAAATATCTGATTTACGTCATAGTGATCAGTGGTCAGTGACACTGACCACCAGTCGTCTGCATTGTACAAGGGACACAGGTACTCGGGAGACTATAATTAGCCGTGAAATAGTTAAAATCTCCGATTTACGTCATAATGACCAGTAGTCAGTGGCACTGACCACAAGTAATCTACATTGTACAAGCTACACAAGCACTCGGGAAACACTAATTAGCTGTTAAATAGTTAAAATCTCCGATTTACGTCATAATGACCAGTGGTCAGTGACACTGACCGCTAGTCATCTGCATTGTACAAGCTAAGGTACACAGGTACTCAAGAGACTAAATAGCTGTAAAATAGTTAAAAGAGGCAAACCGGGATGAAGCAACAACGGTACTTGGTCACAACGACACGTGGTCACAACGACATTTTGTCACAACTACGCTTGGTCACATTGGCATGTAGCCGTCTTTCTTTCCCACGCATGTACGGGGTACTCACACACCCGAATATTGACCCACGCATGTAAGCTAGCGCGAGATATGTTAATACGTATCTGTTAGTGAACCAGGGTGTGTGTGTGTGTGTGGGGGGGGGGGGGGGGGGGGGGCGGGGGGGGGGGGTTGGGGAAGTAGGAGGTCCATCTATTGAGAAGAGTCTAGAACTACACTTTGTCTAAACCAACTGACTGTATATAGGAAGTGGGAGAGGAGGGGTAAATATGCAGGCTAACACAATTTTTTTTAAAGGCGGGTGTGCGTGTTGGGAAGAGGCAGAGGAAAACCCTGAATAACCCTCTCTTGTTTGAAGGGTGGGGTGGGGTGGAGGAAGATTCCAAATAGTCCTAGACTAACCCTTGGGGGGGGGGGGGGGGGTAAATCCAGGCTAGCCCAAACTTACCCCCGCGGGGGTAAGTTCCAACTGGGGGGGGGGGGGGGGGTGTAAGTTCTAGCTAGTCCTAGAATGACCTCAGGGGTAAAAGCAGGCTAGCCCAGACTTACCCCGTGGTAAGTTCCAGAGGGGGGTAAGAACGGCTGTTACACCGGGTCAGTTTCTTATCAGCGATTCATGCCCGTTTGGAGTTTAAGGGTTGCCATTACTTCGCTGGGGGAGAGTGCCCTTCCACACCTCACACAAGGAGTTGCGTTTGATCTGTTGTCTCTTTAAGCAGGTTCTCCAGAGACTGTCCATTTGTTGGGATCAACCAGCCGTCCTCAATCTACAGCTGTCTCTCCAAACAAACAAGCAAATTTCGTTTCTCTCAGGAAGTTCTTTGCCGAGTTTGGAACTGCTTTGGCTCTAAGACAGGATCAACCTTGAGGGAATCTTTGCGAATGAAATAATGGTCTGATAAGCCAGGCGCTTCAATAAGGCTGATTTGAAAAAAGTGTCCCATTGACTGGTGTTCAGCCCATACCTGCGGAGAGCGCAAAACCATGTTCTCTTACCGTGACTGCCGCTCGCTGAGTCACAGTGGCTTTTTGACGAAAAGTCAGTGGTTGACCACCACTCGTATATACCAAGTAACATTCGTTCAAATACAGTACAGAATGCCCAAGCAGCCTGTGCAACGGCTATACATTTGGCGAAACCCAGGACAACGGCCAAGAGTGGCGATTATAGCATTTTCCTTCTACTCTTGCTCGTCCAAGAAATTTTGTGGCGATCATTGAATACTCTGTTGTTAATGGCTTGACACCCTGCAGAACTGAAAGCTGTGTTCCTTCAGCCATCTCGAATTTAGTTGTTCATTTACTTTGTAATGAACCTTGCCTAAACTTTTCCATTGCATAATGGCATCCTTGTTAACAGAATGCATTAAGGGTCATGAAAGCATGATAACCCTGTTTGAATAAATGAGGTCTTAACCTATGGTCAAAATGCTTAGAGTAACAAAAGCATACATCTGCACATCTCATGCAGATCCACTTCATTGAGTTAGGTCTCCCCTGCAGGATGTCAAAGGGAGAAAAGTCCGACATTTTTGAAGAGGTAGTATATCAGAAAAGGGAAGAGCTACAAAGTGATAACCTCACCGTGGAGGGTATTGAGTAGACATGGGGTGTAGGGTGGATGAGGGGGCTCGCCCTGTTCCCTTCCCACAGTTACAACTACAACCAGAGTCATGGCATGTAAAGTTGTTTAGAAAGCATTTTAAATTTCTAATTAGTTCAATTCCACCATGATTCACCTTTATTGGCAGAGTCTATCACTTTAATGTTAGGAAAGAAACAGAGCTGTCGTGTCTTGGACAACTATTAGAGAAGACTAATGCCTGGCGCTAGCGCCTAGTCGCACATCAGTGGGCAGTGCGCCTGGTCGCACATCAGTGGGCAGTGCGCCTAGTCGCACATCAGTGGGCAGTGCGCCTAGTCGCACATTCAGTGGGCAGTGCGCCTAGTCGCACATCAGTGGGCAGTGCGCCTAGTCGCACATCAGTGGGCAGTGCACCTGGTCGCACATCAGTGGGCAGTGCGCCTAGTCGCACATCAGTGGGCCAGTGCACCTGGTCGCACATCAGTGGGCAGTGCGCCTAGTCGCACATCAGTGGGCAGTGCGCCTGGTCGCACATCAGTGGGCAGTGCGCCCTGGTCGCAATTCAATGGGCAGTGCAGTTGTTGGTGATCTAGTAACATCCCCCCCCCCCCCCCCCCCCCCGCACCCTCCCTTTAAATAAAATTCTGTCAACTTTGATATCCTTGATCACAGAATGTTTGTTCACCTGTGTGTGTGTGTGTGTGTGTGTGGTGTGTGTGTGTGTGTGTGTGTGTGTGTGTGTGTGTGTGCATGCACGTGCACGTTCATGTGTATGCATATAAGTGCGCCCACGTGTGGGTGTGGATGTTCACATGCACACATGAGCATATGTGTCTGCGTAGGAGCGAGCACATGTACGCGCTCACGTGTGTGTGTGTGTGTGTGTGTGTGTGTGTGTGTGTGTGTGTGTGTGTGTGTGTGTGTGCATGCACGCGGATGCCGTGTGTGCGTATGTGTGCGTGCGCGTGTATGTGTATGCGCGTGCGTGTGCATGTGCGTGTGTGTGTGTGTGTTTGTGTGTGTGTGTGTGTGTGTGTGTGTTTTTGTGTGTGTGTGTGTGTGTGTGTGTGTGTGTGTGTGTGTGTGTGTGTGTGTGTGTGACTTTGTGAGCCTTTTATTGTTTGTGGGAAATGAATGTGCAGAAGATGACTGAGGATCAAGTACAAGAACAAGAACATGAAATATAACATGCACGCGCGTGCGCGCGCGCGCGCGCGCACACACACACACACACACACACACACACACACACACACACACACACACACATAAGAACTCCCCCTCAAACACACAGCCACGCACGCACGCGCCATGAGATCATTCCAATGTTTGTTTGGTTGGTGATGTTTCTTGCTCTTCTCTTAAGTCTGGACATGTGGCCTCTTCCTCTCTTGATGTTCAGATCTGAAAGATGGTCTATGGTATAGTGTCTTTCCTTTTGTTTGCTTAGGTTATTCTTCAAATTTGTTATCACATCAGATCGGCCAATCTGTAGTCCAGTTCTTATCGTTGCCTTGCCAGCCAGTGTGTCTGCTCCCTCGTTTCCTTTAACTCCAACATGTTCAGGGCAGTACATCCATATGAGTCTTTCCGATGGAGGGTTGCATATTAGTTCATTCCCAGCAGGGCTTCCCATGCCACTCTTCACTTTCTGAAGTAGGTTCATGGAGTTCATGCGCTTGTACTCAGTGTGATAGTTTATGGATTAGGGCTTAAAACACTGTCCAACAGCAATCGTCTTAAACTAGAAAGAATTAAAAATGAAACAATGAGATTGATCCTGGGAACCACAAAGGACACACCACTTGAAATATGCGACACCTGCTCGACCTTCCTTCAATGCAGGCAAGACACAAGCTGGAACAGGTGCAGGCATAATTCAGAGCATTCAAAAATCCCCAAAACTGACTTCATGCGGTGGTCAAGTGTCGGCCAGGACGTGGAAAATCATGGATGGAGCAGGCAGAAGACAGTCTACAGCTTGTGTGCATGTTGGCAGAACTCAAAGAAACAAAGGAACGGGAGAAATATCCAGACCACTTGAAACATTTCTACCAAACTGCCATCGCTCCAGAACTTGGAAGACATTGTCGAAAATGGCCAGAAGGTAAAACCAGTGCAGAAATCCAGATGCAGGTAGAAGACCATGGCACAAAAGAGAATATAGTAATATACATTGATGGTTCTGCCACTAAAGGTAACTCAGGCAGGGGATACACAGTAAAGCAAAATGGCCGAACTATCCAGGAAGACAACGGCGCCCACAATTTAACAACTTCGTCTAAGAAAAGAGATAGAAGCAGTGACACAAGCACTCCACTGGCTTTCATCCACAGGCCAGTTTAAAGCTCAACAAGTGGTGAAAGGAGAACCTTGAGGATATCCCATAGAAAGTGTATGAGGCTAATATGTCCAGTCTTCAAATCGTAGGATGACGGTTCACTCCTAAAGTGCTGCTGCTATCCATCGTGTGAGTGTCTTGCTGACTCCATAGGCAAGGAGTAGTTCCATGAGAAGTGAGAACTGAACTTTGTTGCATGTGTCTTCCAGGTCTATTGCAACAGCCAGTGTTTCTTCCTTTCTTTCGAATCCTTCGTATACTTCATAGGCAAAAGTGGCCACATTTTCCCTTGTACTTTTACCTGCTCTGTAGACTCCTTGATTTGATGGTAGGATTTGTCAACTTTCAAGATCTCTTGCGAGTTTTCTTGCTATGATTCGTTCCATGAGCTTTCCTGCTATATTTTGTATAGTGAGTATACGGTAACCATTTAGCCGATGATGATCTTTTCCTAGTTTTGGTAAAGCTTTCAAGTAGCTGTGTCTTCAGAGTTCGGGAATATGGACTTTATCAAAGGTCTCCTCGTAGAGACTGAAGAGTTGGGCTCTCTCCTCTTCTGAGTGCTGTTTCATATCTACATACCGTACTTTGTCTGGACTTCGAGCACTATCCTTAGTGCTACTAGTAATTGTGTCATTCAGTTCAGTTGCTGTAATGTCATCATTAATGCCAGTCTGAGCTAGGTGTTGGTTTAACTTGGTCCATTAGCAGACTGAAGAAAACTATTCGAACATTTTTCACCTCTGAAGCTTTTGATAAGGTTTAGAGCGCGATTACCACAAGTGCCTCAAGAGCATCTTAGGTGGCAATTAAGTGGCTTTGATGAGAACTGGTTCTCGCCTGCTAGATGGACGGACGGTAAGAACAATCTGACAGGTTGTAAAACTAAAATAGCTGAACCACGAGGTGGAAAGATCTACTGCTGGAACATACTTCTGTCACGGCAGTTTCGTTCATTTTAATTTTTCCCTTCACGTTACATTTAGCTCCCAGGATTCACCGAAAGGGGGAGAGAATGATGAATCCATCGGTGCTCAACCAATCATGACTGCAAATCCCAAACGGACTATGAACATGGACCAAATGGAATATCCATGTGTCTGTGGAAAGCGTTTCGCTACCACCCGTGGCATGAAGATCCACAGAACAAAGATGGGATGTGTGAAGACTCATCTGAATGAGCAGCAGCGCACTGCATCAGCAGATAAGACGTCGGAAGACCAAGGCCAGGATTTAAACCACAGTGCCAAGGACATCCACGCTGTTGGTTCGGATGAGGAATTTGCACAGGCCCTCGATGCCAGGCGCCTGAAACTCAACCTGCCACGAGCAAACGAAACTGAAGATTGGGAGAAACTGGATGCAAAAATCGTCCAAAGACTCGATGCACTGATAGGGAAAAGCACCCTGGAACACAAACTAGCCACATATGGGGACATTGTGTATGCCACATGTAGAGACGCCTATGGAGCAAAACTACCCAAAGAGAAAACACCTCCAAAGAAATCCAGACGCCAAGAAAAGATGGACAAGATCAGGGTCCAAAAGAAAAACCTCAAGATGCAAATGAAGACCGCACTGCCAGCTGAAAAACAAGGCTTGGAAAAACTGTGGAAAGACCTGAAAGAAAAACACAGCGCCCTCAGCAAAGCGGAATCTGCGAGGAAGAGGAAGAGCAAAAAGAAGAAGACACAAGAGCGCTTCTTCAGAGACCCCTTCCAGTTTGCCAGAACACTGTTTGAGCAGCCAAAATCTGGGACCCTAAGTGTGGACAAAGGAGTTCTTGAGCAGCATCTGAGGAAAACATACTCTGACCCACAGAGCAAAGCACCACTCGACATTCAAGGTCTGGTGTGGCCAACCAACCCTGAGGAACAGTTCAATGGCAAGCCTCCAACGTTGGCGGAAATCAAGAAGGTGGTCGACAAAGCCAGAGCCAAATCATCACCAGGGCCAAACGGAATACCTTACCAGCTTTACAAGAAATGTCCCAAGGTGCTGGAGTGGCTCCACAAGCTGCTGCGATCGGCTTGGAGAAACCAGAAGATCAGCGGCCAGTGGATGACGGCAGATGGTGTGTACATCCCCAAAGAGCAAAACTCAAGTGACATCAGCCAGTTCAGGCCAATATCACTACTGAACGTCGAAGGGAAAATCTTCTTCTCTGTCATGGCAGCAAGGCTGACCAAGTACCTGATGGAAAACAAGTACTTGGATGTGTCAGTCCAGAAAGGTGGCATCCCAGGCGTGGCTGGCTGTGTAGAACACGCCACAATGATCTGGGACGCAATCCAAAAAGCAAAAACAGAAAAGAGAGACCTGGACGTAGTGTGGCTTGATCTGGCAAACGCATATGGATCTGTGCCCCATGAGATGATACAGTTGGCTCTTGAGATGTACCATGTGCCAAAGAACATCCGCGACATGCTCAAGAAGTACTTCAATCGCTTCTCAATGCGGTTCTCTACCAAGGAGTACACAACAGACTGGATCAACTTGGAAGTGGGTATTGCAATGGGCTGTGCAATTTCCCCAATACTGTTCGTGCTGGCAATGGAACTCATCTTGAAAGCAGCAACAAACAACGCGAGACAAACAGACCTTGGCGATGGATACAAGATGTCTCCTCTCAAGGCCTTCATGGATGACACTACAGTGATTTCATCCAGAGAAGACGAGACACGTCATGTGCTGGAGAGGCTGGACGACATAGTTGCCTCATCCAGAATGAAGTTCAAGCCAAAGAAATCACGGAGTCTCTCACTGAGGAAAGGAAAAGTGGCCGGATCTGTGGTCTTCAGTGTTGCCAACCAGGCCATTCCAACAGTCACAGAAGAACCAGTCAAGAGCCTTGGAAGATGGTATGATGATACGCTGAAAGACACACAAAGAGCAAAAGAAACCAAGCAGATGGCGGAGGAAGGCTTGGAGACCATTGACCAGTGTGGGCTCCCTGGCAAATACAAGGTCTGGTGTCTGCAGTTCATGCTGATACCAAAGCTGCTATGGCCTCTGATGATATACGACATCTGCACCAGCATAGTGGAGGCAATGGAAGCCAAAATCAACAAGTTCACAAGGAAATGGCTTGGTGTCCCACCCTGTCTGACTGACATAGCGCTGTACTGTCGCCAAGCAAAGCTGAAACTACCACTGAAATCCATCCTGGAGGAATACAAAGCAGGGAAGATCAGACTTCAAAGCATGCTGGAGGACTCAGGAGACAAGGTGGTAGAAGCAATCAAGCCCCAGCTGAAGACAGGCAGAAAATGGAAAGTTCAAGAGGCGATGGATTCTGCAAAAGAAAGTCTCAAGATCAGAGAAATAACAGGACACACACAGACCAACAGACAAGGACTGGGGGTGACCAAAACTGAATGGTGGTCAAAGGCCAAAGGAAAAGCCAAAAGAGACATGATGATTCAGGAGATGAGGAAAGAAGAAGACCAAAAAAGACTCCAAAAAGCAGTCCAGCAGAGCCAGCAAGGGCAATGGACAACGTGGGAGAATGCACTCCAAAGAAGTCTCACTTGGAATGACATTTGGCACATGGCCCCTCTCAGGATCAGCTTCATTCTCAGATCTGCATATGACCTTCTGCCCTCAAATGCAAACCTGGTGAAGTGGGGGAAAACAGACGATCCTGCATGCCCCCTCTGCCATGAAAAACAAACAGTGGAGCATGTCCTAAGCTCATGTAAAGTAGCCCTGGCTCAAGGAAGGTACACATGGAGGCACAACCAAGTGCTCAAAGAGATTGTACAAGTAGTCTGGGCTAGTACCAACACCACAAAAGGGAAAATCAGGACTCCAAAAGCACCCGCAACATTCTTCACGGCAGGAGGCAGCAAATCATGGCCAAGAACAACAGTGCCACTCGAAACATGCAGGCAGAGTCTGCTGGATGGGGCAGATGACTGGGAGTGCACTGCAGACCTCCCAGAATGGAAGAGTCACCCAGAGATCATCAGCAAGAGTGGCATGAGACCAGACATAGTAGTCCACTCTCAGTCAACCAAGCAGCTGATCATGATCGAGCTCACGGTGCCATATGAGAACAGAATGGAGGCAGCTCAAATCTACAAGACTGAAAAGTATGCTGATCTGGCAAACAGCCTGAGGAGAGAAGGCTATCAGGTCAAAGTCCTCACTGCAGAAATTGGAGCTAGGGGGTTTGTAGGAACGTCTGCATACAGCCTCATGAAACAGCTCTCAGTTGCAGGGAAGGAAAAAAACAGAGCCCTGAAAGCAATGGCAGAAGCGGCAGAGAGGTGTTCAAGCTGGATCTGGTCAAGGAGGAACAAAAGTGAACTTCATAAGGCTTAATTTCCCTACGAATATCAGGTGTCCCTGTGGCTCAGTGGTTAAAGCGCGAGTCATTAAGTGGAAAATGAGCATGTCCAGAGGGTCATGGGTTCGAATCCCAGCCATGGCTCGTCCCAAGATTGGAAAATAAAAGGGGCAGCAGAGGGACATCCGGAGTCATGAACCGGGTGTGGCCCAACCCCCCTAGAGTGTCAGGAGATAAGGGCCGAAACACTTGCTTGAAGGGGGCTTCTCTTCTGAGGACTCTCTGCTGCCACGCTCTCCACGAGTTTCTTTCTACTACAGGGACAGGAGAGTTTCATTAGGACAGTGAGCCTTTGGAGCCTTGGCCAACTAGGACAAACTCACCTGACTAGTTTTTGGGCCTAAGTTAGTGCTTGGTACATGCATTTGTACTGGGTTTGTACATTGCTATCTGTAACACCTTTGCTGATGGGTTATTGTATGTGAACAGTTGTCTCTTAACTTGTTGTGTTAGCTTGCTAGGTAGAAAGGAGTCAGTTGGTGTTTAGTTCCCCTCTCTGCTACAGTCGGTCTGCAGTTAGGGTGGTTGAAGCCAGTCTCTGGTTGGTAGTTTTTACCTATAGTTGGGCTTTGTGTCCCAGAGGTGAAATAGTTTCTGTGGGTCTATGTTAGTGTTGCAACCTTCTATACCTCTCAGTCGGTAGGGGTAGGTTGCCTCTCTGTTCATCTGTGTGGTGCTTCCAGTCATCAGTGTTCTGCACCAGGTGCACTATGTACTATGTGTCCTTGTGTGGTCCGAGGCTTCAGGGTTTGGGCGGCTCGTCTGGGCCGGGTCCGGTCACAACGTGTGGAGCAAGCATGACTGATGGGCGCTCTCAGCAGCAGATTCCTGCAAGACTCGGTGGTCAAGTGCTGACTCGTTGCCCTGAATCGATCTCCAGGGAGTTGGGTGGCGAGTCAGTCCACCGCTACACTATACACATCTTCTGTCTCATCAGCCTGCCAGTGTCAGCTGACTTTTCACGGGCACTCGTCCTCAGCAAGTGTAGCTGGTGGAGATTCTCTGCAGCAGCCTTCTGCCAGTCCTCAGTTGTGCTGCCAGCCTCCTGCTCCATCAGCTCCCTGTTTGGTTCATCTCTAGTCGGCAACGTTTAGTTACACTGTCTATTGTTTCAGTTCAATGTAGTTACAGTGTGACTGCGATCATCCATCTACGTTCATTCATCGTCTATTCAACGTGCATTCATCGATGTTTCAAGTCAAAATCGGATCCAGCAACGTGTTTAGGGGTGTCGTATGATACAAGTGCCATCTTTGTGGCGTTGGATGTGACTATGATGTTTTCCTCTTCATGAGGGCCGAGGTGACTGTAAAGAAGCAGCCTGGAGACTTCAAGATTTTCTTTTCGTCATTGACAACATCCTAGCACCTACATCATTCTTCGCTGTGGGACGTTATTCTTCAAAACCTTCTGTGGATCGTTTCTTTGTGCGCACTTGAAATTTTGAATTATGATATGTTGGTTGATACTATGTTATTTCCTTGGTGCCGCCTCGGGTGACGCTACGTGGGTTTATGTTTGTGATCGGTGTGTATGATGCGTCATGTTGTTTTGCTTGGATGTGAATGTGTGAATGAAAGAAAATAAAATTCGTGTGAAAGACATCTGTTCAAAGATTTCTCATTTAGTTAGTGAAAGGGGGCGCTAGAACTGATAGGTATATTTCTCTGTCTTTCCACTCCAGTTCAAGTCTTAGCGAGCTTGAGAACTTCGTCTCTGCAAAGTTAGATGCAAAACAACGGACAAGGACAGACAGAAAGGCATAGTCTGTACTGTGGAGGAACAGAGAACAACTATACACATGAAGCGACATGTTGAGTCAACAAGAACGCCAGGAAGGCTTAATGTGATGCTTCTCTGTTTCCAGTAGGATTATGACAGTCCACCTGTAAGTAACACTGTTTAAGATCATGGAACTGCAAATAATTTATCCAGCATCAGACTATGATGATGACCAGATTGAAGAATTCTTTTGTTGGCTCCAAACAGTCATCAGTTAGTCAGTCATCAGTTGATAAGAAAGACATACTCATCTTCATGGTGGCTGGAATACCTTAGTTTGTTACTGGTGCTCAAGACGACTGGATAGAGTCTTACAGACCTGCTACTGTGGCGGGATCACCAACGACAGTGGATTACGCTCGCTAAGCTTCGCCAGCAATGATGAATTGATTCTTTATAACACTCTCGGTGAGCATAAAGCATCCTGGTGGTAGACATGGTACTCCGAAAATGGTGACTACTACAGCCAGATAGAGAATGTTCCTGTGAAGAACTTAAACAGATCATGTATCAGTAGGACTGGAACACAGCTTCAAGACACGGAACGGGGCAATGACCATGATAATGAGATGTAGAATTTAAGTATAGCTCTATCTCTCTCTCTGCTTGTGGGGGTGGGGGTGGATGTGGGGGGTGGGGGTGGGGATGGATGGGTGTTGGAGTGGGTGGATGGTGGTGGTGGTGGTGTGTTGTGAAGTGCGCTCACGCGCTTGGGTAGGGGGAGGAAGAGGGAGACGGGCAATAGGGACCAACGACATCCTTTCAGGCATGTGTGTATACAGAATTGGTTGCTTATGCATAGTTTTTGCTTTGGTATCGTGTCGTGTATTTAACAGGTTTCTACCATTGTTAGCATATTTGAGAGAGAGGGGGGAGGGGGAGGGGGGGGGCGAGAGTATGTGTGCAGGTGTATGTGTAAAACAAAATGAAAAACTAAAAATAATTAAGTCCTTTGTTTCATCTATGTTGGTTCCGTTTCCGTATAATGCAACACTTTATCAGAGTGAGTGTGCCAGTACACCACACATTAGTACATTAACAAACCCAGACACTTTGTATCAATTGCCAAAACACTAAAATCAGCAAAAATATGTCCATTTATAAGAGAACATACAGACTATGCATGGTGTGTAAGAGATTGGCTGGGAAAGAAAAGAAAAAAAAAAAAAAAGAGAAAAAAAAAAACCTAGTAGTGGAAATTGTGTGTGTTTTTTTTTTTTCCGCTTTTTGTTTTTTTGGCAGATGAAGAGGACAGTGTGATGCACCAAAAAATGAAGAGGTGGATTTTGGCCTTAGGGAAGAAAAAAAGAAAAAAAAATTAAAAAAAAAGAAAAAACAAAGAAAAAAAATCACCACCTTAGGTGCTCCATTGATCCGAGAACTGATGCCACAAAAAAAAAAAAAAAAAAAAAAAAAAAAAAAAAAAAAAAAAAAAAAAAAAAAAAAAAAGAGAGAGAGAGAGAGAGAGAGAGAGAGAGAGAGAGAGAGAGAGAGAGAGAGAGTCATCTCTTATTCAGTCTTGACAAACTGTAAGGGTGGAGTCAGACACATCTTTGAACAGTTTCAAAGCAGTCTTAGGAAGAAAATCACTCAACTACTACAATTCTAACCAAGAGTTTCAGTAATAACTGAAACAGCAACAGAGTTCCTAGGAAAAGCAGACAGGAATCCAAAGCGAAAATCACAGGCAGTATCTTGAAGATATGTGGCAGTAGAAGTGTAGAACCATATTGGAAGGCTGAGACAGAAAGAAATACACCCAGCATTAGAAACATGAGGATCGGTCACAAAGCGAAACGTGCAAAGGAAAACTGGATTGAACTATACTAGTTAGAAGAAGGGATGCTAGGGACTAGAGAGTGCTGGGGTGGTAACCACAAAGCATCCATTGCTCGAACATCGCCACACTTTGCCAGCTGAAATACAAGAACTCTCAGAGAGGTTAGAAAACTGAAAGAATTCACCAGTGAAATGGATAGCTATTCCTGGTGCATTGTTGGCCTCTGCAACACTAGGTGGAAGAACATCAGACAAGTACAGACAAACGAAGGAGAGTCTCTTACCTGTAGGAAGAGGGCGAAACACATGTACGCTAACTGGTCTTGTTTAATTAACAGCAACAGAAACGGTGTACTGGTGTGAGAGACACAAAATCAATATTTACAGTATATCTTTGTGTTTGAATTGTTGGTATGAAATACACTGAGTATTGTCCAGCAGACAATTGTCGACGCTAAATATATATCCTTTTCATCTATTTTGTAGGTGCAATATTCCTTTTCATCTATTTTGTAGGTGCAATATTCCTTTTCATCTATTTTGTAGGTGCAATATTCCTTTTCATCTATTTTGTAGGTGCAAGTATTCCTTTTCATCTATTTTGTAGGTGCAATATTCCTTTTCATCTATTTTGTAGGTGCAATATTCCTTTTCATCTATTTTTGTAGGTGCAATATTCCTTTTCATCTATTTTGTAGGTGCAATATTCCTTTTCATCTATTTTGTAGGTGCAATATTCCTTTTCATCTATTTTGTAGGTGCAATATTCCTTTTCATCTATTTTGTAGGTGCAATATGCCTCTCTATTGTATGCACCCTATACTCATGAAACACAAATTCTGCTAGGAGTTCACCAGAGTTTTTGCTCTTTCTTTTTTTAGGAAAATGCTCTGTACACATCACATGTTTCGTCCACAATACATTACATTCTTGAAATATTGACACATTTTCTGGTGTATTCTTTGTTAAGTTATTCAATAGTGTATAATTATGTTTCACAACTGTCTTCCACTTGCGTTTTTGTCCCTTAGACATTTCTGTAGCCGAGCTGATTTTAACGTTGTAGCAACAGGTTTTAATGCTGGTCGTCCGGCACCTTTTCCTTATATTTATTGTGTTTCTTTCTCTGATATTTCTTCCATCTTACTATTCCATGAGAATTTATAAACAACAACTTTTGCCAGGTCTGGAAAAAAAAAAAGGAGGAATGGGCAATAAATGCTGTAAGTGAATAATTGATTTTGACAGAATAAGTTATGACAGGACCACCATCTTGCTAAAGGTGTGATCTGCTTTTATGTCCAAAACTTAAATAAATATTCATTTCTGCTACTTTGTCTGAATAGTTAATAAATGAACAGTTTTGCGAGTCATTTGTAAACCAAACCCTGGAATTTTGAATTTTGGTGAACACCACAAGATACTGAAATGATTCATATAACGAGCTGGAGAGCTTTTACGACTACTCAGCCAGAATGCACTTGTTTTCACAGGATTTATACGCAAACCCCAGTTTATGACCAAAAGTAATGTCTATACAATTATCAGATAATTTTCTGTTACCCAATGAAAAATTCAGTATTATCAAGAAACTGCAAAGTTTAGTTATTAACATCTATACCTTGTACGTTTTGGAATTCTCGTATCATGAGTGATAATATTCAACATGTGAAATGAATATATAGGGTGAGGGTAGGTCACCCTGCCTTCATCCTTGCTAATCATCAAATCACTTGGGACGTGTTTATTAACAATGACATATCATCTACTATTTCTGTAAAGTGTTTTTACCATTGCCACATCCCTAACTGAAATCTGAACGCCTCTGAATCTTCAAACATGAAATCCTAGTTGACTCAATCAAACGCCTTTTCACAGTTTAGGGTAAAATAAGAACCCTGATAGATTGTGTTGTACCACATACGTTATTGCGTCTAAAAGGATTCATGGGTTGTCCCCAGTATGCATGCTGTTAATCAAACCAGTTTGGTCTTTGTAAATAAGCTTTGCTAGTAGAATGCGTGAGCAAGATGAAATGCATGACAATTCAATTTTAGTGACAATATTTAACACCGATATCAGTCTCTCCTTTTTATGTGACTTATTGGATTGTCTCCTTTTCGAATGTATATAAACTCCTGGTGTCTTTGAACACACGAAAGCTGACCTTTTCCAAACCCTGCGTTAAGTGGCCTAACAACAACAAAAAGCAGTATTCCGAACCAAGTTCACTGAACAAATCGGCGGTGCATCTTTCTGTTTCTGGATTCATTTTGCTTTTCATATGTTTTCGTGCTAAAGTTTCCTTTTCCAGCAAAATCTTCCCGTTTAGATCATTAGCGTTGTCAGATTCTTCAACTCATAATTACCGTTGTCAGATTCTTTACAACTTCATTAAATTCACAGTCTCCAAGAGAGAGAGAGAGAGAGAGAGAGAGAGAGAGAGAGAGAGAGAGAGAGAGAGAGAGAGAAGAGAGAAAGAGAGAGAGAGAGCAACGGCATATACTTTTCCAGTCAAGCATTAAGCATCTCATCACAAAATGATTATATAAAACCAACCTTGTTCACCGCACACACAAGACTCGTATCTTAGCAGTCTATCACCTGCCCATTTAGCGTGACATATGCACGAGTGCAGCTCGATCAAATAGTGGCTTTGGTTTCATCCATTTTTCTCATTAACAGTAGCTCACTGACAAATACC
>CM065741.1:51178967-51228967 GCA_033310375.1 Conus canariensis | reverse complement strand
CCTGCATTCCTTACGACAGTGACGGAAACTAAATGAAGTAGAAAGATTCTGTTGTCAACTTGCTGTTTCACAGTGGCTGATCTGTTTTCAGTTAAATGTTTTATTATGGTTGTGACTGTAATGTCAATTTGTCGAATGCTCTAGTTTCTGAGCTCTGAAACTGTCAGCTTAGAAATTTAACCGGAATAGCTCAGTTGGTAGAGCGCCGGACTCGTAATCTTGGTGATCCTGGGGTTGCGGGTTCGAACCTCCGCCGGGGCGTTTCGGTACTGGGGAATTTTCCCTCGGAGTTAACATTGGTTCTGACTCCATTTCCCATACAGTCCTTCGAATGAGACTATAAACCAAGGTTCCGTGTGTGAACGCACGCATAACATCTTGCACACACGTAAAATCCCATCACCAACTTTCGGAAGAGTAGGCCAGTTTGGCCGTTGGTATGGATGACACGTTACACATAGCATGCACCCTGCGTGAGAAATGGAAAGAATGAAGGAAGTAAGGAAAATGAGTGATCGATATTGAACGATACTGACTGGATGACACGGGAAACGACTGAATGAAGCGCCAGCTGGCAGCTCTTTAGTCGGCACTACCCAGGTAGGCAGCCCGTTGTGTAAACGAGTGTTGATTGTAAAGCGCTTAGAGCTTGGTCTCTAGCCGAGAATAGGCGCTATATAAGTATTCATTATTATTATTATATTATTTATTTAGACGACATCACAAATGCTTCCAGGTCTGAGTGTCTTGTTCTTCTTCTCATTACATTGATTGTCAGCATCTATGTCTCGCGTCTGGGACCAGATTTTGAGAATGACATCTGTTTTTGTTTGTTGGTTTGTTTGTTTTGCAGGCATTGAAATGAACCATATACTGGTTGCCAAGGAACGGAAACCATCTTTAATGTTACAAGTGTTCGCAAATGAGAATTTAGTACGATGATGAACTAGATACGTTGAAAAGTTTGTATGTTCTAGCGATCAAAATGGGAAAAGAATGGTCTCATACAGAAGTAGTAGGACATTGTATCAAATTCTATCAAATAGATTTAACAAATAGTGTTGAGAATGAAGTACATTAATGTTTGTGTTTGATTGTGCCGCATACGCCAATATCAATGAAGGGTGTACGCTTTTTAATGAATCAGTTGCCCCCCCCCCCCCCAAAAAAAAAAAAAAAAAAAAAAAAAAAGATATCTAGTAGCAATTTTAGGAAGTGGAAACAAAAAGACTGTAGTAGAATGTGCAAAGTATGTCGTAGAAGCGAGTACACTTCGTAAAAAGCATATCACGAATGATTAAGATAATCACTTCCTTAAAGATACATTGGCTCAGTAGTTATGTTCATAACCTGATAGTTACGTCTATGGTATATTGCGTGTGCGTGCGCGCGTGCGCGCGCGCGTTTGTGCGTGTGTACATGCGTGCGTGTGTGTATGTGTATGTGTGTGCACGCGTGTGCGTGTGTGTTTGTGTGTGTGTGTGTGTGTGTGTGTGTGTGTGTGTGTGTGTGTGTGTGTGTGTGTGTGTGTGTGAGTCCATGTGAATTGGTGAGTGTTTGATTCGTTGATCTTTTTGTAACAGTTATATGTCTAGGAGTACTTGTAACATCACAAGGGAAGTTTTTGCATTTGTTTCTTTTTAGACGCTGCTGTGATCCGCTGTGGCTAGATATGACTCATGATACCCCCTTGCCAACAGGGCATTTAGCTAATGGCAATAAAACTGTGTGAGTGTCAGTGTCAGTGTCATTGTCAGTCTCTCTCTCTCTCTCTCTCTCTCTCTCTCTCTCTCTCTCTCTCTCTCTCTCTCTCTCTCAAATTGCCATAGTCCATCTCTGCGATACATGTTTATCCATAATAAATCAAGTCAAAGTAACACGTGTTGGTCTTTCTTTGGCTTTTGATCTTGTTGCACACAAAATACTACTTAAAAATTTAACCTTATATCTCCAAGACCAGAACACAGTATCACTTGTTGAATCCTATCTGACCAATGGAACTCAATTTGTCTTTAGAAATAGCAGCTTTTCATCTACAAAAATGAGAAAACTTGGAGTGCCCTAAGGTTCTGTGCTAGGGACACTTCTGTTTTGTTTGTTTATGAATGATTTCCCATTATGAATTTCACATGCGAGTGTTGTGTGTGACATTTTTTTGCCCATGACACTTCCCTTCATTCCAGCGCAGTGAACTGACCAACACTCCAACACACTCTACAGCAAGATTTAAACGATGTCTTGAGGGTGGTGCAACCATAACTCCATAATAGTTCATGCTAAGAAGACAAATGACATGCGTCCAGGACGGGAGAAATCGTGATGGTATTGTTTAAGTGAACTAAGTTGATGTATTAGTCTGGCTTAACACACCAAGGTTATCTCTGCACTCATACACGCATGTGCGCACTCATGCACCCACTAAACATTCGCCTCTCCCTGGGAATGGGATGTCACGCATTCGTTTCTCTCTTAACACGACTGAGAACAGGAAACAGAGTTTCTACGCTACTTATAATTGCACATGAAAAATGTAATTACTCAAAAAGAATAATCAAAGCATTAGAGATCAACACTTCCTGATCCTGGGTTTTATACTCAAAAGGCTTCTTAACTGGCCACCCCCCCCCCCCCCCCCCCCACACACACACACACACTTGCACACCACACCACATTTCGCAAACAAGTCACTTCAAATTTTCTTCAGCACTGGGTGATGGTGACGCCTTTGGTTGTCTGGCACCAGGTTCCAGGACTGGGTCTCTGTGGTCGTCTCTGGGGACTCGACGTAGAAATCTTCTTTGTCTTTTTCACCCGCCTCTGGATTTCGAACTCAGTCTTTCTTTCTCAGCTTGTCTTTACGCCTAAGAACTTGCTGTTACTTCTGTCGCCCAGACCACGTTTCTTTCTATCCTGTCTGTCCTGCTCACTCTTCGCTTTATTGTGGTGTTGTTCACCTCTCTCCCGTTTTACATTCAGTTTACAGAGGGACTGGAACAAAGGATACCCCTTTGGGCCATGCCTTTTGTCCATGTTGTTTCTCTACCACATTGCTCACCTGTACACTGAATTCCACTCTAGCTACATTCTTCCACACATCAACATTCACACACATCCCTACAACACAGCTTAGCAAACAACCACTTCACACCAAATGGAAATCGAAAATTCCCGCCGAATTCGGGAGCCACTTTCACATAGTAACTATCCTATAGAAGCGACGACAACAACGTCCACATGCATTCAACTAGCCTGACATAGCATCAGCACAGTGCACCTCGGCAATACTTACTGAACAAGCCCAAGACTCATGTTCTTCAAGGTGTGCTTACAAAGGAACTTCAGCTGACTGGGTTTCTAGCACTCAATTAATACTCCGAGGTCCTAGTAGATAATTTTCCTCCCTTTTGCTATCAGGAAAGTTTGAACTCGGAAGGGGTCTTAACTACCTTAGGTGCCATCTATCACGTGACAATTACTTACCCGACAACTTCAACCTCCTTGACACAGTTCGACCATTTGCGCCAGGCGATGACGCTACTGCCAATCGGTCGATTACCTATTTCTTCACTACGCGCGGCATGCATTTCCTCTAAAGTGCTTACGACCCTTTGTGAGAGGCTTCAATCCCTTGACAGCATGGTAATCAACAGAAACACCAAACAAAAACCCTAAGACTCAGTCTGACTTCAGATGGCAACGCCATGGAACAGGTGCATGAACACCGAGACATGGGAGTGATAGTGGACGAGGAACTGAAGTGGCAATCCCACACCAATCCAATTGGATCTGTCGTTAACAAGCTGGCTGGCAGTCTCTTCATGCTTAAACAACTGAAGCCTCACATAGATACAAACGCTCGAAAAAAAATGTTCGTCCAGGCTCACTATCTCTCTTATCCTATTACCCTGGAAAAGTAAAAATTTCGTTCATTCGTTCGTTCGTTCTCACATCAACTAAGCCTCTACAGTCTGGGACTGTGCAGCAAAAAAATTACCATAGAAAACTAGATTCAATGTACGGAAGAGCTGCAAAGATAATTCTGCCAGGTTCTTCTTTATGAACTTCCAAATGCAGGCAAAATTAAACAGATTGCCTCCGCAAACACAACTAGATTTCAACAAAGCTGTACTTATGTATAAAGTACACACTTATCTGGCCCCAAAATACTTAAGAGATTTAATTACTACGGCCTCAAGTCAGTATGGGTCTAACAATTACATTGTACCACGTACTCGGATCGAAATATTCAAAACTAGTTTTGCATTTTCACGTTCATCCGTTTGAAACTCTTTCTCCAAACCAAAAATTGTGCCTTTCAGTGGACACCTTAAATAAGACCATCGAAAATATTTCACGGACTCTTTGACGTAGACTGCACTGTCTTATAGACGTGTTTTACAACAATTACCAACATCATTAGCTATAGCATATGTGTACGTTGTTACCACACTAGTTACGTCAATAAATGATACCACTAACTACCCTTACTCATTGGGATTATTACTTCTCTTAGAATACTGTCATTTATTTCATGCCAGTGTTATCGCCATCATCATCCTCGTCTGGTCGCCAACTCCACCAACAATCACACACACACAGCAAACACCGGCATATGTCACTATTTTATCTAACACAAACACACAGCAAACGCCGGCATATGTCACTATTTTATCTAACACAAACACACAGCGAACACCGGCATATGTCACTATTTTATCTAACACACACACACAGCAAACACCGGCATATGTCACTGTTTTATCTAACACACACACACAGCAAACACCGGCATATGTCACTATTTTATCTAACACAAACACACAGCGAACACCGGCATATGTCACTGTTTTATCTAACATCTTTTTGTCTTCGTTTCCCAACTGCTGCCCCACACAGAGCACCCACCCCATCCTCCCCTATCTCACACCCCGCCCCTCATCCCCTCCTCTGATTTTTTTTTCTCTCCTTTTTGATTTTCCGTTTTATTTTTTGTCTTTTCATTATTTTGTCTTTAAATCTTTTTGCATAATTTAGCATAACAAAGACAGATAAGAAGAACAGGCTCTGCCTAAAAGCTTAATCTCTGGATTGTTTTTGCATTTACTGCAACTTTACTAGGAAGACCTGGAGCTCGCATTCACAGATCAAGTGACAAAACTGAATTGGTTCAAGGATCTTTTAGCATTCACAATATGTTCAAATCCACTGGCCATTACGGATCTTAAAGAATCGTGCGTGCGTGCGTGCGTGCGTGCGTGCGTGCGTGCGTGCGTGCGTGCGTGCGTGCGTGTGTGCGTGCGTGTGTGTGTGTGTGTGTGTGTGTGTGTGTGTGTGTGTGAGTGAGTGAGTGAGTGAGTGTGTGTGTGTGTGTGTGTGTGTGTGTGTGTGTGTGTGTGTGTGTGTGTGTGAGTCTGTGTGTCTGTGTCTGTGTGTCTGTGTGTCTGTGTGTGATAATGCAGGTATGCAGGGTCAGAGGAATAGTATCAATGCTTTGAAGAAAACATTCGCAAGTTCTCCAGCATTTACCGGCCTCTGCCCTGGTATAGAGTACCTGCTGAATCAGACCAACACAAATGTAACAATTCTACAACGTAACGAATCAGATTGTGATTTCCAACAGAAGTTTACAGGAATTTTAGCATGGTTTGGAAGACACCAGAAAGTGACGTACGGGATGTGTGGTGATTTCATACCTTTTTGTCAAATGCACATAGAACTGCCGCAAGACAAGTATGCACTTGTACACATTCAGAGGTTCTCATACTGGTGTGATTCTCGCTGGTTGCCAGCCGATGCCATGCCATGGTATATAAGAATAACGCAGTGTAGACATCCAGTTCAAATCAAAGAAATAAACTGTAATGGTCACACAGTTAAAGATTTGTTTATATATTCAGTAAAAAACTGCGTTCAGTTGTTAACTGTAAACAAGCATTTTGCCGATATCGAAATACAAAAAGTATCAAACTTCAGTTTAATTGTAAAGAGAATTACTAAGCAATCGGGTTATATTATCACACCGATTCTACCTGTACATTTTGCAATGAGGAAAGAAATAAGAGGACCTCCTAAAAGTGTTATTATTATCAGTCTACAGCACACACCCACGCCCAACATCTGTCGTGAAAAACTACAATTAAACGTCTTTTACAGAACACCAAACACTTCACATCACGGTGTTGCGATTATATGCAATGACATTTTTGCACCAGCTTCTGTCTTTGTCACTTCAAGCATCCGCATAACTTTTACCAACATCGTGTCTGTCATCAGTGGACTCCAAATATGCTTTGCAACATTGTCTATGGATGAGCGACCAAACAAACTTCTCAGCGGTCGGTTCAATTGCTCTGTAACCCATTACTACACATTCGAAGCTCATCTGGTCTGCAACCAGAAGCCAGAGTGTGAAGACGGACGTGATGAGACAGAGCACTGTGCTTTCAGTGGTCCTGGCTGTCAAGGACTGGTAGCTTCACGGAACAAGTGTTTCAAACTCGTCATGCTAAAGCAAAACACATTTTTTGCCATGGCAGACTATTATTGCCAATCCATCAGGGGAAGATTGGCAACGATAAAAACAAGACAAGAACAAAAAGACTCTCTCCATATTTTTGATCATTTCAATTACTTCTTCGTATATTTTGGATACTTATCAGGATGGCTCCAAAATTCTTTTACATACAGCCGGTTTCGTAAGTGGTCTGACAACACCATAATTTACTATATGAACCATTTTAGGAAAATGAATCGCTTTACCAGTGAATATCGGGTAGGCAACTACTTTCCAGCAAGAAGCAAAAAGATTGCATTGCTTACCTCACTACGTGTTATAATACCCAAAAAGGAAAGCTCTGAAACATTGTACCGTTTCAACATGTTGTGTGAATTAAAAAAACATACACCTAGCGTGTTACCTCCACATATCCAACCGACTCATCTACAATCATTCCAAGCCATACCTAAATATACAATGCAGTTTTTATGGATTTGTCCAAACAATCATAGTACCCACGCGTTCTTATCATGTGATCCGAAGAGTGATTGTGGAAAGCGGAAATATCCACGGTTTTGCACGTTTATCAATATAACTGACCAGCTGAAATCAAAGTCAGTTTTACCCGAGAGATTTCCGATCTCCAGTTACACCATGTTTATATGCGATGATGACACAACGACAGTACAGTACACACTGGTGTGTGACTTCCATCAGAACTGTCCAGATAACAGTGACGAGTCATTCTGTGAACACCCTCCACACCATGGGTTTCTGTGCTCCAATGGTCAGTATGTACTGTACAGCCAACGTTGCAACGACTATTCAGACTGCGTGGATGATTCGGATGAGAGGAACTGCCCAGAAGATGAGATCAATCCTTGTCCCTATTGTGGAAAGGTCAGTGATGGAAACACGAAGCAACAGTTTTACATCAACCTTGACGGCACTGGATACTTTACACGGATGGTGATGAAAGCTAATGAGACATGTCCTGACAGCCATTACCGTTGCACATCTGAGCTGTTGAACTGCCTTCCTCTCTATACACGATGCAATGGATTGTCTGACTGTACTTATGGAGAGGATGAACACGACTGTGACAAAGTGACATGTGCTGGATTCTACCGCTGCCGTGCTTCTACAATATGTGTGCACAGAAATTATCTCTGTGATGGCTGGGGTCAGTGTCCACAACGAGATGATGAACTGATGTGTGACGTCACCTGTCCTCAAAGATGTCAGTGCCATGGTCACACATTTATGTGTACTCATTCTTTTACGCCTAATTCATATCTCCATCTTCGGTACATTGATGCCATGAGTTCTGGAATGTCCTTCAGTGCTTTTACTGAAAACGCATACCTTATGTATCTGAGTTTGTCTTTCTGTTCACTTGTAAACATTTCACACATTAAGCTTGCTAATTTGCGTGTTCTGGACCTCACATATAATCACATGGAAGCTCTAAGTACAGGTGTGTTTCTCCATCTACCAAATTTAAAGCGTTTGAAACTAAAGCACAACCCTCTAAGACTGTTGACCAATACATATTTCAAGAAAATACATTATGTACTGAAATATGTTGACCTTTCTCAAACACGCTTCCTAACCTTGGGAACGTGTTATCAGTTTATATGCCATTCCTGGAGTTCCTGAATGTGTCCTGTTCTGCCATACATACCATCGAGTCCATGGGTTTAAAAAATATCCCGCGTCTGATGGAATTGGACATAAAAGAAAATCCAGTTGTGAAATTTCCTTTTCATTTATTCTCAGTGTCAAACCATTTACAGAGAGTCTCCTCCTCCAACTACAGACTTTGCTGTCAAAACCTATTTCCCATGAAGTTAAATAATCTGAAGTGTCTGACACCAGATGTCATCCTTCCATCTTGCACAAGACTGCTACCAACGCAGCTGTATAGAGTGTTCTTTTATGTTGTTAGTATAGCTGCCTTTCTAGGGACATTTCTTTCTTTCATAATATCTCTTATCAACAAAGGCATTTTAGGAAAGGGTTTCTTCACAACAATGGCCCATCTGCAAGTTGCTAATATCTGCATGGGAGGTCATGTCAGCATTACAGTGGCAGCGGACGAGTTGTTTCGTGGTGAGTACATTGAAAGTGAAAAGGAATGGACCCAAAGTGTGATGTGCAAGGTGGCTGGTTTTTTATCCATGTTGTCCAGTGAAGTGGCTATTCTCATTATTTTGATCAATATTTTAGATCACATAATTGTCTTTTGTTTCACTGAAATCTCTTGGAATCTTAGAAATAAATCAACAGCCACAGCTCACTCACTGACATGGTGTGTAGGAGGTGCATTGTCTTCTGTGCCCTTTCTACCTGGACTGTCACACTGGGGTTTGAACGACCAGTCTGGTTTGTGTCGTTTGGCTTTGTTTGACCACTTTGCTCCACAGACAAAATTCAGGTGGTTCACAGTAAATGTGGTCATCAACTGTATTCTGTGCTTGATGCTCATGGCCAGTCAAATTGCTCTTTATAGAAATATACCAAAATATAGAATAGCCCTCAATCCATCAAAAAGATCATATTATTCGTCATTCCAGGTACTTGGAAAATTATCAATCATAGTAGACGTTTGCTGGATGTCATTTGGAATAGCAGCGGCAATGGCTTCATACAAAGTCACTGCTTTTGGCAACATGTATAATGCATTAGTTGTGTTTGTACTACCTCTCAGTTCTGCCATGAATCCCCTTCTCTGTATGTGGACTGTAACCAAAGAACGATTTGGGCAAAGACAGGAACAGAGACTGGAAAAATTGCTTCGATCACGACTTGCCCAGGCAGGAAAATATTGCAATCAGTAATTGTCATACAGTGCTAAATGGTGAATCCAATCAAGGCACACGTAACAGTTAACGAATCAGATTGTGGCATTCAACTGAAATTCACACAGTCATCATAATGGTATGGAAGAAATCAGAGAGTGAAACCGATACGAGATATGAATGTACTCACACAGTTTTATTTTCGTTAAGGAGGTGTCACTACTTGGTTACTTATCCATATGTGCTGCATCACATTTGTGCAGGGTTTACAGCTGATGGATAAAAGAATACATTACTAAGATGAAAGGTTTTCATGGATTAGACTAAACAGATGTCTGAACCTGCACATTAGCCTAATGCGCTGGTCAGACCTTGGGCAATTCTTTGTAAGAAGAAAACTACTCTCTCCTTGGAAAGTGAGCTTCTGATCTTAATTCAATTTTGGTTTCATTTTGTGTTTTGGGTCGTACATCTTTAAGAAAAAAAAAATTGCATTTCCATCTTTAACTTGCTACTCAAAACATGACATTAAATATGAACATGAAAAATTAGCTGCATAGCTGACAACCTGTCACATGACAATGACAAACACGCCATCCACTACAACGCCCCCTCCCCCTTCTACTCCCTCCTCCCCCCCCCCCCCCTTTCTTTCTCTCTCCCTTTGTCTCACAAACGGCAATCAAGATTACTCATCTATGTCGACTTTCTGTCTCTCTCGCTCACCCTTCTCAAACTCCTGATCTCCCCCCCCCCTCCCCTGCTCACCCTTTCCACAGCCTGTGAAGAGCTCCCTTTGAAACGAGCTAGATCAGAGAAAAACTGATGCTTCACTCACCTCTCCTCCCCCCCCCCCCCCCCCCCCCTGCCTTCTCTCTTCCTTTTCACCACCACCGTTGTTTTGCGTTCTAAAATCCACGCCAACCACTAAGATAGAGCGTTCTCGAATCTTCTACTCATTTTCTCACACTGTAGGTGGCGTGACCAACGCCCCCTCCCTGATTATTAAATTCTGACTAGAAAAACAATACGTCTGAACTAGGTGAAAACAGTTCAGCTGATTTATATATAATGCTAATTGTCTTAATGTTTTGTAGTAGATGATTTTAAGTCCAATCAACATGTGTACTTTGGCTCAGTTTATTCCATGTTGCTACAATTTAATATATAGGAAAAACTGAAGAGGTGTTTGACTTAATTTGTTTAGTAGAAAGAAACTCGTGGAGAGCGTGGCAGCAGAGAGTCCTCAGAAGAGAAGCCCCCTTCAAGCAAGTGTTTCGGCCCTTATCTCCTGACACTCTATGGGGGTTGGGCCACACCCGGTTCATGACTCGGGATGTCCCTCTGCTGCCCCTTTTTTCCATCTTGGGACGAGCCATGGCTGGGATTTCGAACCCATGACCCTCTGGACATGCTCATTTTCCACTTAATGACTCGCGCTTTTAACCACTGAGCCACAGGGACACCTGATATTTGTAGGGAAATTAAGAAAAAAAAATTGTATTACTGTCTCCTACCCTTTGTTAAACTCTGGTCAAAATCTGAATGAAATAGCATACTGAAAATTATGACTGATATATCTATGCTAGTCAAATACTTGTTGGTTGAGATCTCACACATATACTGAAAGCAAGAAGAGAGCAAGTTTGAGAACTCGGCAAGCCAGACTCTCAGCTGCTTAACTACAGGCCAGGTTCTGTTTGTTTGGTCAGAGCCTAGGTTCATACCTACCCTGGGTGTGCCTGTTATCAGCCCAGCTGGGACAGCACACCAAGATCAGCCTGCCTAAAGAAAAGGTTGACCAGTCACCAGCAATTAGAGAGAGATCAACACTCCTCTCCAACATCAGATAAGTTCTAATATTCCAAGTGGACTCCAACTCAACTCATCCAGAACTTTCCCTCGCTTAATGATGATAAGGGGCGGGAACAACGTCAGCTAGAACTCAATTAGTGACATTGATTTGAATATTCCACCCTTGCATAAAACCAGTAAAGCTGATGTGTGAAAGTACATTTGACTTGTGTCAGTTCTTTGTTGTTCCTTCAGCATTGAATGTTTGAACTGATCTAATTCTGTCTCCCAGAGCTGCAAGCGCTTTAAAGTGTACACACCTATGGAGAAGTATTCCTGATCCAGTCTTGAGTATTCTTAAAAGTCCCAAGAAAATAACAATTTCTGTTGATGACTAGTACTGGAAAGTTGCTCTTTCCATGAATAGTAAGAGAGCGTGGAGGTGAAATTTTTACATAACTCTATTAGATGAAATATTTCAAGTCCTTCCCCTATAGGACAACACTGACCCACTCACCCAACTCTCATCACACATCTAACACTTTGTAACTTTTAAACATTAATTTTGATACATTCCAGACATTTTTAGAATTCAGACACATCAGCGCTGTTGCTAAGCAAATAAGTGGTTTAGGCACTAATACATACGCCTCTGTACAAATTCTCCATGACTTAATACAAGTCAGTTCAAGGTGAAATTATATCAATGAATCAATGAATGAATCTATCTATCTATCTATCTATCTATCTATCTATCTATCTATCTAACTATGTGTGTGTGTGTGTGTGTGTGTGTGTGTGTGTGTGTGTGTGTGTGTGTGTGTGTGTGTATTCAATTATAAACAAAGCTTGCTCTTATGTCTTAGATTGAAGAAATAGGGGAGATAAGCATTCATACCTGCAATGGTAGATTATTCTGCCTAACTGACAGTATGTGCTTGAGAAGGTGAATGGGGAATAATAAATGCTTCTCAAAATGAGCCTTCAGCTCATTGCAACACCAAGCTCTGTAAGTTGCTGGAATGGTGCTCGGTTACTTATCCTTGGAATTTATGTATATCCAAAAGAAAAAAGCACAAGAACAACAAGCTGTCGTGGTTGTAAAAAAATGTTCGGCTTTATTTGCCTTCTTCATCAGATGACATCCTCCCTGAGTGCCAGCAGGTAAGGTAGTTAACTTGTTTATGTTCAGTGACAGATCCATCTATTCTGAAAAAGGGCAGAGGTCTGGGTAGTAACCTGTTCTGAAAGGTCATTTTGGGATTACTGTTAATGTATTTTCATATGGATGTTAAATCGTTTTATCGAGTTCGTTTTCAGTTTATTTTAGAAGATTTATGACTTTTCGAGAAAGAAAATATCCCACACTCACCTACAGAAAGGAGCTTGTCATCCACGACGATTTCAGGTTAAGACTTCAGTTATAAGGCTTTCCTGAACTCTTCACGTATACCGCAAAGGTTTAGTGCTACCTCTTCTTAATGTGTTTGTTGAACTTGAAAGTGAGTATGTAGGTTATTTTGTCCAGTTGTGCCGTACATGTGTGTAATGATGATACAACAGTACAGTATACACTGGTGTGTGACTTCCATCAGAATTGTCCAGACAATGGTGAGGAGTCATTATGTGAGTATGCTCCACGTCACGGATTTCTGTGCTCTAATGGTCAGTATGCGTTGTACAGCTAACGATCTACTGCTGTCATACTTCCACCGTCTGTGAACATAGAGATAATCTCTGTGACGGCTGTGGTCAGTGTCTACAGTGAGATGAATTAATGTGTGACTTCACCTGTCCTCAAGGGTGTAAATGTCCAGGTCATGCATTCATGTATACTCTTTTATGACTAACTTATGGTGGTATGTCTTCATCTTTAGTACATTGACACCGCTAACTGCGATCATCCTCACGTGTTTGTACCAAAACGCATACCTTATTTTATTTGAGTTTGTCTTTGTGTTTATTTGTTAATGTGTTACACACTAAACTTGCTAATATACAGTTCATTGATCTCACAGGTAATCATATGGTAACTCTGATTATAGATGCATTTCTTCATCTATCAAATTTAAAGCGTATGGAACAAGTGCACACCTCTCTCAGCCTGTTGGGTCAATACAGATTTCAAGTCACTACGTTATATATTGAAATGTGTTGGCATTTCTCAAACACGCTTGACAACACTTGAGGACGTCTTATCTACGTACTCATCATTCATGGAATTCCTGAATTTATCCTTTTCTGCCAAACATATCATTGGGTCCATAGCTTTCAAAAATATCCAACGTCTGATAGAACTGGGCATGGAAGTAAACCCAGTCGTGAAGTTTCCTTTTAATTTGTTGTCCGAATAAAACCATTTATACTGGATCTCCTCATCAAGCTCAGCTGCTTCTCGCAAAGTTAAATAATCTGAAGTTTCTGATGCCAGATATCATTCTATATACCTGTAGACATCTGCTACCAACGCAGCTGTACAAAGAGTTCTTGTATGTTGTCAGCATGTCAGCCATTCTTTTCTTTCTTTCGTAATGCACGTTATTGACAAACGTGTTTTGGGAATGAGTTTTCTGACCAAATGCCCATCCACAAGTTGCTAGCCTCTGTATGGGAAGTCATGTCAGCCTTATAGTGGCAGCAAACGAATTCTTTGATGGAGAGTACATTGAAAATGAAAGCGCTGGACCTGAAACAAGACAAAAATTGCTTTGAACGTCTGAAAATCAGCTTGAGTCGTTTGTGAATAGAAAGTCGACTTTTGAGAGAGAGAGAGAGAGAGAGAGAGAGAGAGAGAGAGAGAGAGAGAGAGAGAGAGAGAGAGAGACAGACAGACAGACAGACAGACAGACAGACAGACAGACAGAGACAGAGACAGAGAGAGAGCGAAAGAGAGAGGAAGAGAGAGAGAGAGAGAGAGAGAGAGAGAGAGAGGAGAGAGAGAGAGTGAGTGTGGAGAGAGTGTGTGTGTGTGTGTTGTGTGTGGTGTGTGTGTGTGTGTGTGTGTGTGTGTGTGTGGTGTGTATGTGTGTGTGTGAGTGTGTGTGTGTGTGTGTGTGTGTGTGGTGTGGTGTGTTTGGTGTGGTTTGCTGCCAGTAGTAGAGTTTCTGTGTCTGTTGTCATGCCTGCATGAGAACTTGATGCAAAATTTATGCTGTCTCTCGCTTATTTCTTCGTTGTGTTTCTACTAGCTGTAAAAGAAGACGATGATCTGACTTTAGGAGCTGAACAGATTTAGAACTGACTTCAATTGTTGTCGCGCAAACATTGTTGTTTTCATGAAATAATGCATGCGTCTGAGTCTGGTCTCTCTAGTATCTACTTAGATCTGCCTACAGGAAAACTCTTCACGATTTGTTTTCTTTTCTGTAATCATTTATTGGATTATGTTGCTGTAACTATGTGCACTGCCATATTGGGGCTTAGCAGCTGTGGCGTTGTGTTACTGAGTAGACTGCACATAGTAACGACTATGAGTGAAAGAAAGGTGGAACGGACCCTGTAGTGTGCGCACCTTGCTGTGTTGGAGTCAGGTGGCTGCGAGCGACCGTCTTCCTTTCTCAGTGTACACTGCTTCGATAAGGGGATTCTGCGCACCGTGAGACACATCAATGCAACCAAAACGAACAGTAAAAAGCACACTGGACAAAAGACGGGTCTCTGACGTTCCCCCTGTTACTGAAACATAATTATCATATGCAGACATGCAGGGGAGTATGGACAAAATCATTCATATCTTCACTAACAAAATGTGCTCTTGCATAGACAGGGACACCCTATCACTCACATCGAGGCCGCATGAAGGTGACGGGAAATCAATAGCATTTCATAAAAAAGAAGTGTATTTCACTTTACTCTGAGCGCCATCCGTCACTACGCAACATATTTCTTGGCATCGTACCAGAATGTAAACATCACACAGACAATCTCATAACTGCATCCCATTTTTCTCAGTGACTCTTGGTTAACCAGGAAAGATTAACAACAGCTGCCGTGGTGAAGTGGTTAGCGTCGGGCTCCCCGCTGGAAGGTTGTGATTAGATTCGTGTCAGATCAAGTGGGATTTTTCTGCCCCAACCGGCTCCTAACCAGAGCTGAGTTTGCTACATGTTCAGTTGGGGAGACTGGGACCACACAGGCGAGTTTCATCCACTAAATGGAGCGTCTCTGAGAGTGTTGTCTCAAATTTCCTGACCAACACTGCAAGTGTCTGTATCTCTCAGGCCTGGCTGACGCCGGGGATACATTTATGAAAGTTAACGCAGAGTACAGCCCTGTCATGCAGTATCAGACTGGAATGGAAATCCGTAGCATCATCTTCATTACCCTAATTCTCATCGATCAACATTAAGAAAAAGTCTCAAATTCTGTGGCCCTTCATACCCTGCTCTCATGGTGACCTCAGTTTCGATGTCCTCTTCACGTCTGTGGTCTCAGTTTGATTCCGTCGGGGTCACCGGTATCGGTGATCCATAGGGGGCTGTCGTTGACATAGTGGGTAGTGCCCTCCAGAGGGAGAGCTCACTCACGCCAGCTCTGCGACTTAGCAATTACCGTCGTCAGTAACGGAGCTTAGTAGGTGGTGTCCTACGTATGGTGGATCAGAACAGGCGCTACTGAACACCGCCGAAGTGACTTGGCAGCAGTGCAGTGTGTCCTTCGGTGGGTTGCCAACTTGCTAACTTGACATTGACTACTCCTTGTGGACTGCCTGTGCTGGGGCTGTGGTGGGCCAGGTCAGGCGAGCGGCGTCTGTTGGCTGTGGACGGGGGGGTGTGGCTCCGATTGAGCGGCGTGGGTGCACTGCCACTGTGGTGGGCCAGGTCAGGCCGAGCTGTGGCTGTGGACGGGGTGTCCGATTGAGCGGCGTGGGTGCACTGCCACTGTGGTGGGCCAGGTCAGGCCGAGCTGTGGCTGTGGACGGGGTGTCCGATTGAGCGGCGTGGGTGCACTGCCACTGTGGTGGGCCAGGTCAGGCGAGCTGTGGCTGTGGACGGGGTGTCCGATTGAGCGGCGTGGGTGCACTGCCACTGTGGTGGGCCAGGTCAGGCCGAGCTGTGGCTGTGGACGGGGTGTCCGATTGAGCGGCGTGGGTGCACTGCCACTGTGGTGGGCCAGGTCAGGCCGAGCTGTGGCTGTGGACGGGGTGTCCGATTGAGCGGCGTGGGTGCACTGCCACTGTGGTGGGCCAGGTCAGGCTGAGCTGTGGCTGTGGACGGGGTGTCCGATTGAGCGGCGTGGGTGCACTGCCACTGTGGTGGGCCAGGTCAGGCTGAGCTGTGGCTGTGGACGGGGTGTCCGATTGAGCGGCGTGGGTGCACTGCCACTGTGGTGGCACTGAAAAAAGAACCAGAACTTGCCAGCTGTTTACACTGGTTGGAACAGTTTGGCTCTCACATCAGCCAATCTCACTAACGATCAGATTGACCTCGCCGAAGCTGCCACACTGTTCGCGTCCGCTCAATAACCCGGAGCCTATTTGGGGATACTGGCAGTGTAGATGCAGTCGCACTCTTGGATCATCACCCGGACGCGGCTGCGGTTCGCCCTCTCCATGGAAAGCGCTCCTGTCGGCTTCCCCATGGATTTTCTGTAACTGCAGACACCCCACCGTTGGCTGGCAGCTCCCTGTCGAGGCCTCAACACGCTGACACTTCTTGCTGTCTTCCGTACCCACACAGGAGACAATTCTCTACCGTCGTCAGCTCTGACGCTACTGGAAACCTCTGAGATGCGACGTGGAAACCTTACTGCACAGTCAGAATTATGGGATCAGCAACGGGCCAATAAGTGGTCGAAGCTGTCTGATGCATTTGTTTCCAGTATTAATAGATCATTTAACAATTTCTTTTCCCTCTCTGTGTCTAGTCGCGTTTGTTTGATGAGTACCATAATAAATTATTGTTTTCCAACGGATCTACATTCTGGTCAGGAACAGTAAACTTGAGACGTCATCAATTCTTTTCCTGTTTTACACAGAATAACTTCACCTTCTTTTTTTTTCCCTTACGATCGTTTAGCCTTCCCCTCTTTTCCATTGTTCCATTGTTCCTGCCCTTATTTTGCGTATCATCACATCATTCTCCCATTTCTGCATTTTCTTGTCGTTTTCATTTTTTGCCCTTGCTGTGGGAACTCAACAGCCCTCCCAGCTCCTCAATGTACTCTTTTGTGCTTTTTTAATCTAAATTCTTGCCCTGTGGGTTGGGCATAGAATAGACCCACTGCCCTGCCATGCATGTCGTAAGAGGCGACTAAGGCAGGACCACCTCGCCCCGAGGATAAAGGGGTTTGCGTAGGGCTAACAACCCTGCCTGTAAAAAAGACGAGTTACAGAAGCATCGACGACAACGAACCAAAACATTCACCTGGGCAAGGAAGGGTCTCCATCCCGGAGACTTATGACGTAGTGCAATGAAAGCCGAAAGGAAGCTGCAAGGCTGACTCCCCTTCTAACACCCAGGAAAACAACGAGAGTAGCCACATGGAACATCAGAACGATGTACGAAACAGGAAAAACCATCCAAGTTGCCAGAGATGAAAAACTACAAGATCGGAGTGCTAGGACTGAGTGAGACAAGGTGGCTACAATCAGGACAGCTGAGACTTTCATCTGGAGAACAGCTGCTGTACTCAGGACACACAGAGGATGGAGCCCCCCACACTGAGGGTGTGGCCCTGATGCTGGCACCGGAGGCACAAGGGGCACTCATCGGATGGGAACCTGTCAACTCCCGCATCATCGCAGCCAAGTTTACCACGAAGAAGAATGACATCAGGCTGAACATCATCCAGTGCTATACTCCCACCAATGATGCGGAAGAAGAGAAGAAAGATGACTTCTATCAGCAACTAAAGACAGTGATACACAAAAGAGGAACAAAGGACATAACCATACTGATGGGAGATTTTAACGCCAAGATCGGAACGGACAACACAGGCTACGAGGACATCATGGGGACACACGGACTGGGACAGATGAACGAGAATGGTGAGCGTTTTACAGACCTGTGCGCCCTGAACCAGCTGGTGATAGGAAGAAGCACCTTCCCACACAAGCGCATCCACAAGGCCACATGGAGATCCCCGAACCACGTCACGGAGAACCAGATTGACCACATCTGCATTAGCCGCAAATTCAGGAGATCATGGCGGGATGTACGAGTGATGAGAGGTGCTGACGTGTCATCAGACCACCACCTTCTTTTAACAACAGTGAAACTTCGCCTCAAGAGATTCACCAACACCAACAACACACGTACAAAGTACAATGTCGGACTGCTCCGGAACAGGGACACACAAGCAGCTTTCCAGATCAGCCTTTCCAACAGGTTCCAGCCGCTACAAGAGCTGATAGAAGACGGTGAGACGGACAACGAGACAGAGTGGGAACACTGCAAGAAGCTCTGGCATGACACATGTAAAGAGATCCTTGGCAAGAAGAAGACGCAGCACAAGGAATGGATCTCTGCCGACACCATCCACAAGCTGGAAACAAGGAGAGAGAAGAAGACTACGCTGAACATGAGCCGAACAAGAGCAGCTAAGGCAAAGGCACAGGAAGAGCACACAGCAGCGAACAGAGAAGTAAAGAAGAGCATCAAGAAGGACAAGAGGGACTACTTTGGCGACCTGGTCAGCCAAGCAGAGGCAGCAGCCGAACAGGAGAATCTGAAGGACCTGTACCTGGTGACCAAGAAACTGACGGGTAAGTTCCAGCAGACAGACAAGCCAGTGAAGGACAAGAACGGAAACCCACTGACAACAACCGAGGAACAGCTGAAACGATGGGCAGAACACTTCAGGGAGCTGCTGAACCGCCCCGCCCCTGACGCACCACCAGACATCCCACCTGCAGAGACAGAACTGCCCATCAGCTGTGACAAACCCTCAAGAGATCAAGAAGGCCATCATGACTCTGAAAAATGGGAAGGCTGTATGGCCGGACGAGATACCAGCAGAAGCCATCAAAGCAGACATAGAGATAGCTGTCAACATGCTATACAGCCTCTTCAGCAAGATCTGGGAGAAGGAGGAGGTACCAGATCAGTGGAAAGAAGAAATCATCATCAAGCTGCCGAAGAAAGGAGATCTCAGGGATTGCAGTAACTACCGAGGAATCATGCTCCTGTCAGCGCCAGGCAAGGTTCTCAACAGGGTTCTACTGGAGAGAATGAAAGAGGCTGTTGACCCCAAGCTCCGAGACCAGCAGGCAGGCTTCCGGCAGAACAAATCATGTGCTGACCAGATCGCCAGCCTGCGCATCATCGTGGAGCAGTCGCTGGAGTGGAACTCCCCCCTCTACATCAACTTCATAGATTATGAGAAGGCCTTCGACAGTGTGGACAGAGAGACGCTGTGGAAGCTGCTGAGGCATTATGGAGTCCCGGAGAAGATCATCTCCCTCATCCGGTGCACCTACCAGGACATGAACTGCAGGATTGCCCACGCCGGCCAGCTGTCCGAAAGTTTCGAGGTGAAGACCGGAGTTCGGCAGGGGTGCCTGCTGTCGCCGTTCCTCTTCCTCCTGGTCATTGACTGGATCATGAAGACCACTACAACATGCAGGAACAACGGTATACAGTGGACACTCTGGACGCAGCTCGACGACCTCGACTTCGCTGACGACCTGGCGCTCCTGTCACACAGCCACAGCCAGATGCAGGACAAGACCACTCGCTTGGAGACCACATCAGCCGGGACAGGGCTCAAGATTAACAGGAAGAAGACAGAGCTGATGAAAATCAACACCACTGCCAACACATCAGTCACAGTCGGTGGAGAGCCCATCAGGGAGGTGGAGTCTTTCGTCTACCTGGGAAGCGTGGTTGACCAACAGGGAGGCATGGACCAAGACGTCACAGCCAGAATCGGCAAGGCAAGAGCAGCTTTCGTCATGCTCAAGAACATCTGGGCATCTGGAGGAATCAGCCTAAGAACCAAACTTCGCATCTTCAACTCCAATGTGAAATCAATTCTGCTCTACGGATGCGAGACATGGCGGACAACACAGACGATGCAACAAAAGATTTAGACATTCTTCAACACCTGTCTGAGGCACATTTATAAAATCCGATGGCAGGACAAGATCGGAAACGAAGATTTGTGGGAGCGTGCGGGACAGGAACCAGTGGCCAAGCAGATACTGCGAAGGAAGTGGGGCTGGATCGGACACACCCTCAGGAAGCCAGCATCCAGCACCACACGCCAAGCCCTGACCTGGAACCCGCAGAGAAAGAGAAAGAGAGGCCGGCCTCACAACAGCTGGAGGCAAGACACTGAGGCGGAGTTTAAACAACAAGGGACAAACTGGACTGGAATGACCAGAACAGCCCAGAACAGAGTGCGATGGCAAAGGGTCGTCGATGGCCTATGCTCCACCGGGAGCGATGGGCATAAATGAAAAATGAATGAATCAAAATTCTTTCAACATCTTCCGTCTTCGGATTTCACTTTTTTTTTCTATTTCTGACGACCTAATCTAAGTAGCACACTTTCTATTTTTCACGATAGAAGTGCACTGTTAAAGCACTGATATAAGTATTTCTGCTTCACGGGCACCTTGGTCGGTGAGGTGAAACACAGTCCTCTGTCAGCAGTGTATGGACTGCATCAGCTCTCCCAGGTGTTCCCCAACTTTTCTTCTATAACAACAATGTACATTATCATGAGACAGGGACTGCATCGTCTTCACACTCTTCTGCCGCCCATCACTGCTTTTCCGTTATTGCAGTAAGTGATTTTGATGCTCTTTTTGAAAACTGCGTCAGTCAACCCATGCATAGAATGTCTAGCAAATAATTTGACTCTTATACGCTTCTGACATATCTGTTTTCTTGGATGTACTGCTGAGATTCTTCCTCTTCCAAATGCATTGAATGCCTCAGTGTAAACTGATAGTGCAAAGGCTGTTTAAGGACAGGAAGTGTATACTGGCAGCTTCTTGGACCTGAGTGATTTAAAGAGTCAGACAATTTCTAAATATACGTTTCGTTTGTATGCTGCTGTCAACGTTATAAGGATTCCTACCTCATTTTGAAAAAAGACAGTGCTGCTGTCAACGTTATAAGGATTCCTACCTCATTTTGAAAAAAGACAGTGCTGCTGTCAACGTTATAAGGATTCCTACCTCATTTTGAAAAAAGACAGTGTTTTTTTCAGCGTGTACACAGGTTTGCCGAATAACAGAATTAGTCTTACTTTGTTTGTATGTTTATTTTAACGAGTCTGTTTGAATGATTAAAAGGACTTGTTAGTAAACAGGTGTAACTCTGCTATGAAACTCAGTTGTCTGTTCATCGTCGCTGAAATCTCCACATATTTAGCTGATGACCACGACGCACGAGAAATCATATTACACTTAAGCGAGGCGTAACTGTAGAACACAAGGACTATTTCGAATAATTTCGATGATGACATTGGTATCGAGATTTAGATGCCCACCTGCCACTCTTGAAAATGGTTTGATATCTCACCCACACTGGTCTCCCTTGGAAGAACAGTCGCGGCTGAGGGAATGCTGGTTGATTAATCATGCATCACAGTTCAGTGTGATATCTTGCCATCATACGTGCACAGAACAATTGTCATTGGTTCTCAATACGTGTAATACTCAATAATTCCATGTGTATTGTAAATAAATACATTTCACCGATATATCATACTTTTTAAAAAAATTTCAATACAGTTATCATGTTAAAATGTCATCAGATGCTTTAATCCGGAAGCCTATTTAACAAGTTTCAGAATGACCAAAACAGAGGAAAAACGAAGTATCTGACAATCAGTAAATATTCACATAGCTGCCTGTTTCAAATTCAAATCTGTATCCAAATTTCTCTTTAGCAGTTTAAACAAAATAAACACCATCAACAATATATGATTTTTCCTATACTCACCTAAATACCTTGTAAATTGGAAGTGACTTACATGAGTGACCATTGTCCCTTAACGTCTCTACAGAATTTCACCCTCACGTGAAGTACAGGGATTTGTACTCACGACTTGCATTGAAGTCTTCTACTACCGAAACACTCGGGCAGTGTCTAGCGTACAACGAACGAAGGTAAACAAGATTGGTATGTTCCGTACAAGAGATGAATCGCGATTCCTTTAACCAGTTTCTGAACAACTTTATGGGCCTCTTAATTCTGAATGCCCTATAAAATTAACCTCACACTATCTTGTGAGAAGTCCATGACATAATCTAAATGAGACTCATACATTAGCATGATCTACATGTATAGAACATGAAGCATCACTTTCTCTCATGGCTCGTACCTAAGCCAGTAAGCCACCAAACACTACACTGAACTTGTCATAATGGCCAGCTCCTAGGGTTCAGGTAAGGAATGAAGCTCTGGATTAAGCTTTGTTAATATATATATATAATATATATATATATATATATATATATATATATCCTTGGTCACAGACCAAGCTCTAAGCGCTTTACAATAAACACACTACCTCACTCACTCAACGGGCTGCCTACCCAGGTAGAGCCGGCCGAAGTGCAGCCTACTGGCGCTCATTCAGTCGTTTCCCGTACCATTCAAATATCAGTCACTCATTTTCATTTATCTCTCCAGTTTCTCACATAGGATGCATGCGATTTTTATACATGTCCTCCATCTCCACCGGTACACGATGGCACACGATAACAGTAAGTGACAATTTTTGTGGCTTGGTAGGAAATACCAGGCGGCTATCTTCAATCTACATCAATTTTGCCAGGGCAGCGGGGAACCCCCCTGCTCTTTTCGATTTTCAACTGCCGTGGGTTCTTTAACGTGTGCAACAAACAATATAAAGTAGCAACAGCAGTTAAAGAGTTTCGCTTACACGGGTCTGACTCGTGATGCGCCCTCGAAAAAAGAACAGCTTACAACACTGCAGGTATCTGTATCTCGCGGGCCTGGTTGACGTCGGGATTAGTCATGAAAGGAATCGTCGAGTGCAGCCCTTTCATGCAGTCTCAGACCGGAATGGAAATCCGCAGCATCATCTTCATCATTATTCTCATCGATCGGCATAAAAAAAAGTCCGACATTCTGTGGCCCTTCATGCCCTGCTCTCATGGTGACCTCAGTTTTGCTGTCCTCTTCACGTCTATCGCCTTGGATTGATTCTGTTGGGGTCACCGGTATCGGTGTGTCCATGGGGGCTATCGTTGGACGGATAAGGTGGCGCCCTCCAGAGGGAGAGCTCACTCACGCCGGCTCCGCGACTAAGCAATTATTGTCGTCTGCAGGGAGCTTAGTAGGTGATGTCCTGCATCTGTTGGATTAGAAAAGGCACCACTGAACACCACCGAAGTGAATCGGCAGCAGCGTAGTGTCTCCTCCAGTGGGTTGCCTCTTGATGACTTGACATTGACTGCTCCCTGTGGATTGCCGGTGTTCGGGTAGCGGCGGGACGGACTGGGCTGTGGCTGTGGAAGGGGTGTCGGAATGAACAGCGTATTTGCACAGCCACTGAGGTGGCACAGAAGATGACAACAACAAAAAATGAATACAAAATGAAATAAAAAAAATGAAAAGAAAAAAAAAAAAAAAAGAAAAAAAGTGCAGCTTCAACTGAGAACAACAGCTAAGCTACAAGGCCTAATCAAATTCGAGGGATGACCTGAGAAAAGCTTCCAAGACTGGCGGCTTTAGGTAAAGACATTTTGCCGGATACCCTGTTTCATGGACTCGTTTGTTGCGCTGAAGATGTGCTAGGTGCTCTATTCCACTCAAGGGTAGCATTAGGGCAGACTTTTGCTGTAATCTGCTCAATGATTTTCCTTTTCTTGAATGCTGCAGAAACCGAAAGAGTAGAATGGAAGCTTCATGAAGCAATCCAAGAGGCGTCAGCTAGCAGTCTGTCCAGTCTGGTACTGAAGGGGATTGAAGTCAGTCTCTAGGATGCACTGTCAGATGAAGTTAAACTTCCTAACTACTCGAAGTGTTCTCTTAGTTAAGTTACTCATGCCCGTATGTATTGTGCTTTTTTTCTGTGTCTGAAGTATTCTGTATGCTGAGAACACTGGATAAAGTCCCTTTCCAAGATCTTGAAAAAGCAAAGCCATAAACCGAATAACGGACTCATTTTTTTGCTGAAGGACAACCAAAACAGGTACTAAAAATTGGTATTTCATTTGATGAACATATTATTTTACTGATAAGCAATGTCCCACTGAATTATGTCTGGTTTGCTGACTTTTGATTTGTCCACTTAGAGTGAGGTAAACTCAACATACTCTGGGAAGAACTTCAAATGTAAAGCTCGAATTTCATGTTGGGTTAAAGATAAACTGACTTCCTTTTTCCTTACCCTTAATTTTCTTACGTTCAAATAATGTTCCTTCACGACTGGTCCAGGAAGGATACCTCAGTGTCCGTCATAGGAAGCGCCTGGCTGACCAAGTAAACATCTAGACATTAAAGTCCGCTGAACTGTCTTCAAGAAGCAAAGGTACGTAGTTTCCGTGAACTAGTAACCAGCAGGATGTCAACTAGAGAGCCAGTCAACGTTCCTTTGTAATTAGAGACGACCCTCCAGCTCATGTGTGTGCGCCTCTTCTGAGCCACAGTTCATAACGTATGTCTTTCCCAAGAAAGTGCCTCTTCTGAGCCACAGTTCATAACGTATGTCTTTCCCAAGAAAGTGCCTCTTCTGAGCCACAGTTCATAACGTATGTCTTTCCCAAGAAAGTGCCTCTTCTAAGCCACAGTTCATAACGTATGTCTTTCCCAAGAAAGTGCCTCTTCTAAGCCACAGTTCATAACGTATGTCTTTCCCAAGAAAGTGCCTCTTCTAAGCCACAGTTCATAACGTATGTCTTTCCGAAGACAGGTTTTATTGGAGAGAGTAGAATTCAGAAGATCATGCGCATTGTTGTCTCATCAGAAAACTCCTCTTTCACCACAATCAGGTAATCCCAGGTAGACAATCCTCTGTGATATTTTATTTTTCTTTTCATAAGATTTCCATGACAGCATTGAGTTTGGACCAGTATGCACGTTTTGAAAGCTCTGTTCTATAACATATCCAGATTCTCAACCTCTGTCTATTGTCCTAAATGAGTTTCTATTTCAGTTGACATATATCAAAGGATTAACATGGTTGTTGGATTGCCTTCCAATACAGTAGCTGAAGCAATCAGTCGGAATGGATTGAACCCACTCCTTTGAATTTTTTTTTCGTTGTGCTGCCTCAAGTTCTGTGCCGTTTCAGTGACCTTAATCACATGCCGCTCATTGTGTTTGGTCGTTTATAGCCACACCCTGGCTCTTCCTTACATGCCGCTCATTGTGTTTGGTCGTTTATAGCCACACCCTGGCTCTTCCTTACATGCCGCTCATTGTGTTTGGTCGTTTATAGCCACACCCTGGCTCTTCCTTACATGCCGCTCATTGTGTTTGGTCGTTTATAGCCACACCCTGGCTCTTCCTTACATGCCGCTCATTGTGTTTTGTCGTTTATAGCCACACCCTGGCTCTTCCCGTGGAAGCCTCGACACTGGTAACCCGAGGGCAATGGTCTGTGTCAAGTCGTCTCGAGGCAACCTGCCAGAGAGGACACAGCACCTCTGACGGTTCACTTCAGTGGTGGTCAGGGTGTCGATGTTAGTACGACGTGTGCCAGACACAACGCACAAGATCCCTACTGACGGCAATGACTGTTTAGTCGTGGAGCCAGCGTAAATGATGGTCCCGTCACGACTGTTCAACAATAGTAACCTTAAACTCGCCATTACTAGCGATATCGATTCAAATTCACCAGGAGAACAGACATGGAAAGGAAATTGAAAGTGATGCCATCGTGACATTGGAGCATCAAAGGCCTCAACATTTTAATATTTGTTTATGGTAAATTATATAGAAAAAGACGATGAAAATGAAGCTAGAGAGTTCTTTTCTGGTCTGAGACTACCTGACAGGACTGTGCCCTACTCCTACTGTCATATTTCGGCATCAGCCAGGTCTAAAAGATGCAGACATGTGCAGCATTGGTCAGGAAATTTGCATTCACTAACTTGAAGAACACAACAGTGTGGTTCATCTTCCCAACTGAGCCCATAGCAAATTATCAAGTAGCACTTCACTATGACGGTGCAGGCCACAATCGAAAATTCCTACAAATAAATAATTCTAGTGGCAATAAAAACCATGATTTCCCAGCCTCAGTCTTTGACACTCACCACTGTGCCACAGCGGATTATTTGGTTTTGACTTTTCTTTTAAAGCAGCCATTTTGGCAGCTATTTTTAAGTTCCATTGAACCATTTTACAACTCAATGGGTCGAGCATGGAAAGACGTGGTTTTACAATAGATCAATAGTGGTTTTACAATAGATCAATAGCCAGTTGTTTTCCTTTGGGTCTCCCTTTTCTCCGAAATAAATTAGTGTTCCACATTCATTTTATTCTTCGGGGGTTTGTTTGATATTGGTCGTAATCCTAGGAACTCTCGCATATTTAGTGTTATCTTTGAGGTGTTCATCGAAATTTAAGAATACACTTGTTCCCATCAGTTCATGTTCCGCTTTTCCCTCAGGTTACTGAGTTTTGTTTCTTTGTCCTACTCTCAACGCATTTATTCTGGATTTTTCTGTTTTAGTTTACATGTTCTGTACCATATTCCTACACACATCACCCATTCATTCCCAGTGCCTTACGTTTGTTATGTTAACTTTTTCGGGACCACGAGCCCTGATCGGGGTCTCAACTCTCGGACGAAGGGCCTCGATTGGGGCTTTTGTACGCTTTGAATTTCTTGAATGGCACTTGCCTCACAGATAATAATAAATAATAATAATGATTTCTTATACAGCGCTTAATCAAACGAATTTCTCTAAGCGCTTTACAAAGTCATACTACATTCACCCTTCTCATATGCAATAATACACCTTACACCCACTACAAATACAAATACTATTACTACAATAACTAACAAATCCTAATCCTACCAATGTGACATTCACTTATTCTTCAAATATCACAACAAAAACTTAATCCTATAACGTTCAATCATACAACAAATACATATAATAGAGAACATACACATACGCTACATTTGAAAAGGCCCAGACGGCTATGAGTTAGGTTGTACCCCCCCCCCCCTCCCCACAGCATTGACTAATTATGAGAAAATAGATGGGTTTTAAGTTTAGACTTGAAAGAAGAGATAGAATCTGAATGTCTGAGACAGTCTGGCAGTCTGTTCCACGTCGCTGGAGCTTGAAAAGAGAAAGATCTTTCACCAGTAGTAGTCCTGAAGCAAGTCATTCGCAGAAGGCGGTCGTCAGCACAGGAGCGTAGTTGTCGAGAGGGGGTGTAGATTTTAAGGAGATCTGAGAGATAAGAAGGTCCATTTTCAAAGACAGCAGAGAAAGTGAGAGTTGAGATTTTGTACGAGATACGATTTGAGACTGATAGCCAGTGAAGAGAGTGGAGGAGAGGCGAAATGTGAGTATGTTTTCTTGCTCTACAGACGACTCAGGCTGCATGATTTTGGATTCGCTGTAATCTTTCTATCAGGTATTTTGGAAGGCCGGCCAAAAGTGAGTTGCAGTAATCTATTCTAGATAAGACAAATGCACAAATGAGAGTTTTTGTAGCATCTGTAGAGAGAAGGTGACGTACAGAGCTGATTCTTCTTAGTTCTAAATAGGCAATCTTGCAAATATTTGAAACCTGCTTCTCAAAGGAGAGGGATTGGTCAAGTATGACCCCTAGACTGCGGACAGAGGTGGAGACAGAGACAGCACAGTCATTGATAGTGACAGTTGAAGGCAGAGAAGGATGGTTAGGCTGTTTTGTCACGAATATGAGTTCCGTCTTGTCGTCGTTTAGATGTAGTTTGTTGGTTGTCATCCAGTCCTTCAGGTCTGCAATGCAGCCCTGCATCCGAGAAATCAGTGAGTCAGTTTCAGCAATGGGAGCCGACTGATGAAGCTGAGTATCGTCAGCAAAGCTCTCATGCGACATGGCGTGACCACTGATGACGTCAGACACAGGACTAGCATACAGCACAAAAAGGACTGGCCCAAGTACAGAACCCTGAGGCACACCGTACCTAAGAGGAGAACTGTCTGAGTATCTTCCCTGTACACACACTGTCTGAGTCCGTCCAGTCAAGTAAGAGATAATCCAGTCGAGAGCTGTGTCTTTGAATCCAAAGGAAGTTTGAAGCCGTGAGAACAAAATATTATGATCGATCGTGTCAAATACTGCAGAGAGGTCTAACATCGCTAATAAGGAAACGTTCCCATCATCAAGCCCGCAGAGGAGGTCATTGACTATACGGAGGAGTGCTGTCTCACAACTATGGCCTTGTCTGTAAGCAGATTGATGAGGATTCAAAAGGTGATTCTTTTCGAGATGTTCTAGAATTTGTTCCAAAACGATCTTCTCCAATAATTTTGATAGAAATGACAAATTTGATACAGGCCGATAATTCTTTAAAACATTTTTATCTAATGAAGGTTTCTTGATCAATGGACGTATCACTGCGGACCAGAAGATTTCAGGAACGTGACCAGAGGACAAAGAGGTATTGATAACATGAGTAAGATGGGGTAGGACATCATCAATGCACTGAAAGAGCAAGTTAGTGGGAATGGCATCAAGTTCACATGATTTAGGGCTGCATCGCAAACAAAGTTTTTTGACATAGTCTTGACTAACAGGACTAAAACAAGCCAAAGGAGGTCCACAGTAAACTTTGTCATTCAGAGGATGTACGGGTGCAGTAGAATCTAGCTTTTCACGGATAGTGTCAATTTTTCCATTGAAAAACTCTAAGAATTTCTGAGGGAGCTCTTGAGTTTGGAAGATGGTGGGAAGGGGGGAGTAGCTGACTTTGCCTAGGAGACTATTTGTGACATTAAATAGTTGCTTGGCCGTATTACAGGCGTGATAATCTAATTAGGATACTCATTGACCTTTTCCCTTTCCAAGCCAACCAATCGTTGGAGAAATGTTCGCTGGGCGAGCGAGCCTCAGAGGGTTTTAGCTGAGGCGAGTGATAGGGAGGGGGTGGTGTTGATGGCGATAATGCAGCGCAGGCCAAGCAGAGAGCAGAGCGTGTGTTGGACCTTACAGGGATAGAGTTTGAGCAGTTCACGATGGAAGACTGGCATGAAGATGTTCTGTTCGTTCCTGCTCTGCCACCTTTCACTGATGAACATGGTTTCCTCACATCACAAGAACGCCACGCCCCCTTCCAGTTTTTCCCCTAGCTGTAAATGCATCATCTGCCACCACATGGTCATGTCCAGACTTTCTGGTAAGTTGTGTGTATTTTGCTAACTTATCATCCTATCATAGTTTGTTTCTTTTTTCTAATCTTATTCACACACATCCCAGTGTACACATAATCACACACACACACATACACACACCACACACACACACACACACACACACACACACACACACACACATATTTGTGAAAGTAATGAAAATGATGATTATGACATATTTCTATATTTTCAGGAAAGCAAAATAAAAAGAAAACATCTTTTAAGTAGATAATGATTTATTGTGCTGTTGTGTCAGTTGCTGTCACTGATCAGCAGTTGAAGGATATGAAGCCACTCCATGTCATCACTGCCAAGGTCAACCCCCACACCATGACAGGTGTGACCACATGCTGTGGGCAGTTAGTTCAGAAGAAAGGACTAGAGAAACTCTGGGAAGACCTTGAAGCTCATCGAAGTACCATAAACGAAGCAGGATCAGAAAGAATGACAGAAAGAAATTCCAAGAGCACATTTTTAGAGACTGTCTTCCAGTTTGCGATGACCTATTTGAGCTGCCCAAATCATGGGCACTTACGCCTCAAGAAGAAACTCTTGAGCAGCATTTCAGGAAAACATTCTAACCCTAAACAATGAAGCACCACTTGACGTTTCTGGCCTGATGTGTATTGCAGCACTGTAGAGAAAGTTCAATAAAAAGCCACTAACACTCAATGAGGTAAAGAAAGCCTGACCCAAATCCTCGCCTGGAACTAACAAAATGCATTGTATGCTGTATAAGAAATGTCCCGATACCCTTGAGTAGCTCCATAAACTGATAAGATTAGTATGTAAGAACTGGAAGATTGATGACCAATGGATGATTGTCCCACTCTTGGCAGTGTCTGTGACATATTCTCTCCCCTTTTTCGCTCCTGTCAACTGGCATGTTGATCGCTTCCTGTTTTTAGCTCGGTTGGTATACATTTCTTATCACGAGTGCATGAAGGATGTGTCACATGGTTAGTAGAGAGCTGAATGGACGTACTTTCGTTGAAATTTGATTGGTGGTGCTTGTCTGTATCTTTTCTGTTTTTGTTGTCGTTCTTGCAGAGCAGACAACATTGATCGTCGACTCTCATAGAAATACCTTTTTGTTAAGAAGAAGTCGTCTGTTGACAATTATCTCCAGTCTGCTTTGAGAAAAGAACTTCGTTTGGTCTTGCGATCAGAACTATCAGTCTGGTAGTTTATTCTTCAAGTCTGATATTCTTCTAGTAAGGTGGGACGTGGGTTGGTTCAGATCAACGAAGATATGTAGCTGTGTGATTTCTGTGCAATTGGATCTGGTCGAGAAGAAACAAAAGTGAACTGCAGAAGTCTCAAATTTCCAACTTCAAAACGGGTGTCCAATAGCTATGGGGTTAGACATCCACCAGAAAGGAAACGCTTCGAGACGCCCAACCTTCAAGGTGGCGCAAATTCGAATCCCAGCTGTGCCAAACATTTCTGACATGAAAAGGGCATACAGGAGTCCTGACTTCGACTTGGCCTAAACCCTTTAGAGTAAGGAGTTCAGGGCTGAAAAGCAGCTCTGAGTGGTACTCCCTCTTTGAAGACCTTCGGCTGTTAAACTCTCCCAGAGGCTTTCTGCCTACTACTGGAATGGACTTTGATATTTGCGCTGTTCTCTCTCAATGGAGGTAGAAGTAACAGCGTTCAGATTTCACTGCTCTTTCTAAATAAGTATTCGATACAATAACAAAGAAGGCCATCAGATTTAAGGTAAATAATGATCAAAATCATGGATTTCTGAACAGTTATGTTCTAATCATTGTAAATTTTCGTTCACAGTTGCTGGTCCCCCATAAGCACTGCCTTTAATACTTTAACTTCATTTCTAAACAAATTCGACTCTTTTATTCTCATTAGAGGTCTTCCTTTTCTCTTTGCTGCGTGTTTGTTTCTGCTTTTTTTGGGGGGGACATGTTTCGCATAGACGGGAGTGTAAACTACTTTCATGGGTTCCTTTCTGTTTATTCGGAAGGGTCGTTAACCAGGATGCAGTAGCAAGCCTGATTAGTTCCACATAGAACAACACAGATGTTGCTCGCTGGTCTTGCTCACCTCCACATCGAATGATCCCCAAAGAAGACAGAGCACCCACTGGAGATTTCCTTTCATGCCCCATTCCCTTTGGACGACGATCTCATTTCCTAAAGTGATATATTACCACTGGGATAGTCTTTGTAACTTGTGGCATTTCATATAATATGGAAATGAAAAGCATTAACACCAGGTTATGTCACTGCTTCTAGTTATACATGTCTCTCATTGGCCTGTGAGTTCTTGTGGATTGTGGAGCACCTTGGATTTGTTTTCTTTTGTAAATGTATATACATTTTAGAGGCGGCTCTCTGACCTTCCTCATTGCTTCAATGCTATTTCTGGACAAACAAGACATTTTCAGTGATCTTCATGGAACTTTGTGCTGGTATGTATTACTTAGATCTGACTGTTGAATACTGGAAATTAATCCAGGAAAAAAACAGTTATTATTTGTACAAGCTCTTCTTGATTTCACATATAAGTTGTGTCTTCTTCATCTCAATATTTTGACTTCTGGACAATTTTTTAAATCTTTGTTTTATTTCCTTCAAAGTCCAACGTAAATATTACCATTTTTCAATCCATCACACAGTTATGAAGGTTTGTTTTAATGCACACACACACACACACACACACACACACACACACACACACACACACACACACATATATATATATATATATATATATATTAATGCACAAACATATATATATATATATATATATATAGAGAGAGAGAGAGAGAGAGAGAGAGAATGGTACTGAGGATCAGCGCAATCTTAAAAACAGTGCTCAACCACAGTGGGAGCGACATTTGTTATATTAAAAGCAAGTTAAAATCAAGCTTCTAAAAACATCTACAAATTTGTTTCACGCTGTGCGGTCGTCAGGATGTGATGAGCTTGTGTTGCCAGTGCCACGTATATATATAGCTAGCTGGTTTGCTGTTATATATATATAATATTATATTATATATTATATATATATATATAATAACCGTAAAGCAGAAAACCATTCAATCATTCCAAACATTCAAACACAAAAACAAAACAAAACAAAAAACAAAACAAACAAACAAAAATTAACAACAACAACAAACCCACGCTTACATACACATAGAAATATACCAAACAAACAATAAAACAGACACTGGGACAAGCAATCTGCAGTGGAGAGAAATAGTATGTAAATAAATAAATGAATGAATAAATAAATAAATAAATAAATAAATAAATAAATAATAAATAAATAAAGATATGTACACAAAAAAACAGGAACATTATTATAATAGAACAATACGTAAGCAAATGAAAGACGGCCATGAAGTGGTATTGGAGATACATTGTGAGTATTTTAAGATCCTCATTTTACACCCACGCACACGCACACATACACCGTTTGACTTTCGCCACCCTTGTTCATCCATGCCCTCTGTCAAATGAACATGCACTATGGCAGTCACTGTACAGAAGTAGATTTTTAACCAGATGCAGGTCCTCCTTCAACCCGGAAGAAGGAGGATATCTCCAAATCGATTGACAAGCCTTATTATGAAAAAAAAATCACTGCACAAACCTCTCCTGGTCGGTTCTTGCCCTTGTGCATACGGAAGCGAAAGTGCACAAGGGCTGAAGACAGAGGAGAAAAATGTTCTGGGAAGATAAGAAGCAAACCTGCACACACACACACACACACACACACACACACACACACACACACACACATACACACACACACACACACACACACACACACACACACACACACACACACACAGAGAGAGAGAGAGAGAGAGAGAGAGGAGAGAGAGAGAGAGAGGGATGTCTGAATTGTGTACAAGTAACCATTCACATATGTAACAATATAGAGGAATGCAAAAATTTCAACATAAAACCTTGGTATCCCCACCATTGTTCACAGAACTGAGAATATGTACCATCTAACGAATGCATAAATTTAAGGTCAGAAAGTCTGTTTCTCATAACACAAAGGAAACCTCGCACACTGGGTACATTTGCCATGTATGATTTAAATATATAGAATTTTGCAGCTAACAAAATGTAATCAAGCCCAAAATCTGTTTCAACACCATCTTTATATCCATACAAAATCACGTCTTCTACAGAGCTAAATTATCAGTATTCACATTTTGTGGACAGAACATGCATTAGATCAAGCCAGATGTTAGATGGTTTGAATTTCTTCCTGGCAAAACTTACAAATTGGGTCTTCAACAAACTTGCAGTCGTATAAATATTTTTTTGTTGGCAATACAGGCAGCTCGGTAACAGCGTTAATAATACCAGTATATCAAAGAACATTAGTTCTGTTACCAGTATATCAAAGAACATTAGTTCTGTTAATGTGTGGATGAAGATCGTGGAATTCACGAAAGGTATAGAACCTGTTATCAGTAACACTGTATAACTGGTGAATAAACAAGATGTTCTCATCAACCCATTCTTCACATAAACAACATGTCTGCCTCTCATTATGTGTTTGTTGTAGCGAATACATTCAGCCATGAACTCTGCAGGGTTCAGGGGAAGGCATTTTGCATACAAACGCTTGAAATGTTTTAGTACATCTGTCCAAAATAGGTTCTTGCATGACCTGAAACAAACATGCACATATTGCTCGCCTAGTTTAGGCAGGTTCGCAAAGTTGGGAAATAATGCATATAACCTTTGCAAGCTTCCCTCAAAATTAAGTCTTTTTTAACCATGACAATTTGAATGAAGCATTATAAGCATGCAGATCAATCAGTTGTAACCCACTCTCAGTATATGGTTTACATACAATGCTTTTTTTTTTAATCTTTACTGGCTTATCACTCCATAAAAAGAAAACAACACAGCTTGTAGTTTGTTAAAATGTTCCATGTACAGATTGGCTACCACTGGGGATACTGGCGAACCCATGGCAGCTCCTTGTTTCTGCTGGTAGAACTCATGGTTGAACGAGATGTAGGTGCTAGTGAGGCATAGTTCCAACAGTTCTAGCACCTGTTCTGTAGAGAGTTCACACCGGTGACGAAGGTGGCAGTCAGCCTCAATCTTCTCCCGAATGACTTGGAGAGCCTTGGGTACAGGGATGCTCGTGAGGAGTGCACATACATCACAGGAGACAAGTTTCTCCCCTGGAGCCAGTTGCTGGTTTTCCATCTTCGGTATCCCTTGAGACTGCTGCCAACCCTCCCAGCATGTGGTACCGCTATGTGGATGACACCATGACCCGCATACAGGAGACGGAGGCTGACAGCTTCACCACTCACTTGAATTCCATCGATGACAGTATCCAGTTCACCTCCGAAACTGAATCAGAAGGCAAGATCCCGTTCCTGGACACTCTCATCTCCCGAACCCCTGACGACAGGGTGGAGACCAGTGTCTATAGGAAACCCACCCACACTGACCAATATCTGAACATTCACTCCAGCCACCCCCTCCAACACAAGAGATCTGTTGTTAACACCCTCATGCACAGAGCCTCTGTGTTCCACTAAGGAGGAAGAGCTGAAAGAAGAACACATCAAGACTGCCCTTTCCGCTAATGGACACCCTACATGGATGTGGGACAACCCTCGAGTTCCCTACCCTTCTTCTACAGATACGGACAGTGTGAAAGTGGGGATCCCTTACATTAAAGGAGTTTCAGAGCGTCTGGCCAGGACCTTCCAACAACATGGATGCAAAGTGTTCCACAAACCCACCAATTCCCTACGCCAGCAACTGACCCATGTCAAAGACAAAATGGACTCCCTCAAGCGGTGTGGTGTAGTGTACCAGGTAGGGTGTCAAGACTGTGCCAATACCTACATTGGCGAGACAGCAAGACCACTCACCACCCGTCTACAGGAACACCCAAACCGATCTACTTCTGCCATACACGAACACCTACAAGCCACTGGCCACAGTTTCAGCCCCCAAGAATCCAAGATCTTATCTACAGAGCCCTGCCTCACAAAAAGAAAAGTTAAAGAAGCCATCGAAATCAAGACTAGACGCCCCAACCTGAACAGAGATCAAGGTTTGGAACTTCCCCCCATCTACAATCAGATCCTGACAACTATTCACCCCACACAACAGCCGCCCCACCAGGCCTCGCTGCCACAACAGCAACAATGAGCTGAAGAAGACAGGGCGACCCTGTCGAAATATTCTCAAAGTAAGGTTTTGATTCTGAGTCTAAACACTTTTCTAATGTCGAATCCAGAAACCTATATTCCTAAATAGTTTTCATAACTGTTATCTTACCCAGAGGAGAAAGATCTCTCTTGCTCCACCTCTCTAATAGTCTTTTAATGTTAAGTAACTTTCCATGGAAATTTATTTCAATCATCCTATTAAAGTCTGGGCAAAATTGAATGCCCACAATCTTAAAAATCCAGGGGTTCCAGCAAAAGTTCTCGTCACGCATATACCTTGTGGTAGAGTTTTTTCTAACTTCCAACCCAAACTACTTTAGTTTTTTCACGATTGATTTTTAGACCCGATATCTGTGCAAAACTTTTCAACACATTCATAGCTTCTTTAAAGGACTTTTCTGTGCCATCTAGACAGATATTTGTATCATCAGCGAATTGCGACAGGAGGACCCCTGCTCCCTCACCTGAATTCCTTTTATATCATCATGCTGTCTAATTAAGACAGACAAGACCTCTGCACCAATTAAGTATAAATATGGCGAGCATGGATCCCCCTGCCGCACTCCACGTCTGATAGGGAACCAACTGGAGTATTGTCCATTAATGGACACACAGGTTGTTATGTTTTTTTGTTTTGTTGTTTGTTTGTTGTTTTTTTTGTGTTGTTTTTTTAAGTAGAAGTCCATTTAATAATATCTGGGCCAAAGTTGAAGAAGTTTGATGTTTGTTTTTTTTTTTCAAAAAAGACCAAGCGATAGAATTGAAGGCTTTCTCAAAATCAGTACTGAGAAGTAAACCAGGAATACTCTCCTCCTCCAAATACTGAAGTACATCATAGGTTTTTCTTATATTTTCACCTATATAGCGCCCTGCCATAAAGCCCTTCTGATCTCGTGAATGATTTTTAGGTAAAACGCATTTTATGCGATTGGCTATTGAGGCAGAGGCAATTTTGTACGCTGTATTCAAGAGAGAAATAGGTCTCCAGTTCCTTAGGTATTGTTTTGGCTTCTCATCTTTTGGTATGCAAATAATAATGCCCTGTCTCTGTGTGGGTGACATACATTGCTTATGAAATCCATCATTTAGAGACCTGACAAAAAATATCAATGAAGAAAAAATCATAGAACTCTACTGTGAAACCATCAGATCCAGGGCTCTTGTCATTTTTCATGTTCTTTAGTGTTCCTCCTACTTCACAGTAAGTTAGCGCCCCCCCCCCCCCTCCCCTAACTGGATGCTTTCTTCTTGAGTTAATTTGTTTGTCTCCTTCAATATGTGTCCAAGATCAACATTTTTCACAAATTGTTCTGAATACAACTGCTGATAGAAACTTTCGACTTCTTTGAGAACTGCATTTTGATCCCATATTATTTCACCATCATTATTCTTCAGATAACTCATTGAGCGATCAATGAAATTTCTGTTTTCCAGGCTACAAAAGTACTGACTAGGCTTTTCTCCCTCCTGAATCCATTTTACCCTTGATCTAACTATCATGCCTTCTACTTTCTTTTCGCGTATTTCTTGTAGCTGCACTTTGGATTGCTCTGGTTCCACCAGGTTATCTTCAATAACATTTTCACTTAGACTTTTCATTTTTGCTTCCAGTACTTTTTCAAGTTCTGTTTCCATTTTCTTTTTGATGCATGAGTATGATATTGTTTTTTCTCTGATTTTCAAAATAACATTTTAAAAAATAACTGATCTGAAAAAGAACTGAACCGTATCGTTTGGTACCTCATTAATATTTTCGAGGTCATAGACTGGTAGAGCGTATTCGTTTTTTTTTTTTTTTAATTCTAGTTTTACCTCACTTACAAATTTCCTTTCTTTAAATAGTGACTCATTAAATTTCCGAAACTGTCTGTCCCTTTTCTTCTCTTTCTCCTTCAGAAAACAAGTCGATTAAGGCATGATCAGACCTGTAGCTAGAACCTATGTGATCAGACCTGTAGCTAGAACCTATGTGATCAGACCTGTAGCTAGAACCTATGTGATCAGACCTGTAGCTAGAACCTATGTGATCAGACCTGTAGCTAGAACCTATGTGATCAGACCTGTACTAGAACCTATGTGATCAGACCTGTAGCTAGAACCTATGTGATCAGACCTGTAGCTAGAACCTATGTGATCAGACCTGTAGCTAGAACCTATGTGATCAGACCTGTAGCTACAACCTATGTGATCAGACCTGTAGCTAGGACCTATGTTAGAACCACTGAAATTTGATAGTTATTTTTGGCATCAGTTATCGGATCAATGGAGCACCTAAGGCGGTAATTTGTTTCTTTTTTTCCCCCAAGGCCGAAATCCACCTCTCCATTTTTTTTGGTGCTTCACACTGCCCTCTTCATCTGCCCCCACCCCCACCCCCGAAAAAAAAAAAGCGAAAAGAGAAAAAAAAAAGAAAAAGAAAAAAACAAACACGCTTTTTCTTTCTTTCTTTCTTTTTTTCTTTTTTCCCCTTTTTTTTCTCTCCAACCAGTCCCTTACACACAATGCGTAGTCGGTATGTTCTCTTAATAATGGGCATAGTCTTGCTGATTTTTAGTGTTTTGGTGTTTGACACAAAATGTCTGGGTTTGTTAATGTTCTAATGTGTGGTGTACTGGCACTCTCACATAGATAATGTGTTGCTCATACAAAGAGAACAACATATATGAAAAAAAGACTTAATACTTATACACAGAGAACATAAATGAAACATAAGACTTAATACTTAATTATTTTCTTTTCTTTCAGATTTTCACAAAGAGAGAGAGAGAGAGAGAGAGAGAGAGAGAGAGAGAGAGAGAGAGAGAGAGAGACAGACAGACAGACAGACAGACAGACAGACAGACAGACAGACAGACGGACGGGCAGAGGCGGCATCTTAGAGTTGTATGTAGAGTTTGTTACAAATCGTCCCACCAGTTGGCTATTCCCCGAAGAGGCCAGCCTTATAGCGAAGATATCTGAAAGTAAGTTATTTGATATATAAAAGAAGTCCAGCCTTCCTTGTTTAATGCTGCTAAATTTACACCAGGTATGTTTTCTTAGAGATGGATACAATGTTCTGAAAATGTCTATCAAGTCCAGTTTCGTCATCATGTTCAGTATTGCTTTACGAGTTCTAGGCCTATTTGATGCACTAGTATAGTTTCTGGAATCTAACTTACTATCAAGCACTACATTCCAGTCTCCACCCAGAATCATACTTTCATTTGCAAACTGCTCAAGTTTAGTATTTAATGATTCAAAGAAATCAGGGTTATCCCCAGAGCTTGGGCCATATAGACTGGCAAGAGTAAATCTTTTTTTAAAAAAGAAATTCAAGGTCCAGAAAAAGAAAATGTCCCTCAGGATCTCTGGCTACATTGTGCACTTTGTATTCAAAGTTATTCTTAAATAATATTGCCACTCCATTTTCATTAGTTTCATTACCAGTTAACCATAAAGAATACCCCCAGTTAGATCCGATGAAATTTTCTTGTTTAACAGGAAGATGTGTTTCCTGTAACATAATTATACTACTCCTTTGATTTCTAAGAAATTCAAGAACGTTTTTTTTTTTTTTTTTTTTTTAAAGTCATTGAGACCATTACATTTAAATGAAGATAGTTTAAATCCTTTTTTTTTTTTTTTTTTTTTTTTTTGCTATCTGCCATTGCTTACAATGAGAAGAGTTCCCCACAATATTCCACTGGAACAATAATCCCAAGCATGCGAGTCAAAAAAGAAAAAAAAAGAAAAAGAAAAGAAACCACGCAGGCTTTACCAGACTTAAGTAGATGTACTAGATCTGCTTTGAAAGTGGAACAGTTGGCATAAAAACTGAAACATATGACATGATTATAATAGAATATATACAGTCATAACACAAAATGTGCACATGCACAGTAGAACTTTACTTCGAATTTTTAACAAGCATACACAATTTGCGTTCAGCCACATTGTCGTCACACAAAAGTGACAGTTTGCATTCAACCACCTTGTCGTCACACAAAAGTGACAGTTTGCATTCAACCACCTTGTCGTCACACAAAAGTGACAGTTTGCATTCAACCACCTTGTAATCACACAAAAGTGACAAAACGATAAGCCAAGTTTGCAGACTTCTGGTGTACTGCAAAAAATACAACACAAGACAAAAAGCACAACACAATCCACTCACACTCATACGGTAGAGCCATCTTGGGGCAACTTGCTGACCCTCCACGGACATTATACATTTTTTTCTATAACTCAGACATGAAAATGTCAACACAATCATTCTTTCCACCTAGGCCTACCCACGAGGCTGAAAACTGGAAAGTTTAAATGGTCACTGAGAGTGAGAGGATCATCCCTTGTCTCTGAACAGAAGACTATTATTTGTATTTACTATCATTATTACAGCTTTAACAACAAAAGGTGTGTTTACTTTGACACAATAGTTAATGACAGCTTACAAAAAGACGAAGAGACAAAAGTACCGTCACCGTCTGATCAGAAAAAAGGAGCCTCCTCACAACGTGACATGCAAATGAAGGCTATCACATGGCAATATCAGAAGCAGTGTCCGCAAGCAGTACAACACCTGTTATGAAAAAGAAAGTAGGCTAATTGAATTTATAAAAAGTAACAATATTGATTTAACTTGCGTCAAAACGTTAGATGACTTGAAAGCAATTAAATCAAACAAGTAGCAACAAAATATCTACAAGTTTACTGGCCTTTTTTCCGGTATGCCACATCTGTAGTTGCCTCTTGATAGCAAGGCCTACTCACTGCCACTGGGCTGACTGGCACTGGTGCTGGTAGAGGGTTTGGGGGATCTCCTCTTGGACTCCACGTACTCCTGACTACACTTTGTCAAGTCAGAATTCGAGTCCATCTGAACAATTCTCCCACCCAGAGTCATCATAAATACTTTCCCGTTCTTGGACCAGGCCCCTTCACACACTTGCTTGTTGTCCCTGGACAATTTTTGTCGATCATTTCAATCACAATTCCACTTCTCCCGTCACTCAGTGCGCCTCTTTGCCGCTTGGAAGTATTTCTCACGTAGGTAGTGAATTTGTATCCGATTTCAGGGAGTTTCTTTTCTGTTTAGGCAAAGCACTTCTCCTCAGCAGATAACCAGTGTCCAGAGCAAGCCTAAGGAGCTCCAAATGCAGCATGGCAGCTGTTGTTTGTTTGTCCTGCTGGTCTTTGCTGTGGCAAGTCCTAGAGCATAGAGAGAACTTATCAGAGAAGAATTCTTGTTCATGCCCGTTTCCTTTGAACACGGGACTATTTCTAAAAAAACAAAACAAAACCTATTTGTATACTTCACAATGAGGAAGGACCTCATCTTTGTGCTACTCATTCCATGGCGATTGAGGTTCCTATGTTATGCTTATGACTTATGTTCTTTCTGATTACGCACTTGTTGCATCAACACAAGAGCCCTTAAAGTGTGCATATAAAACTAGGAATGTCATTGGCTGTTCTTTACAGTTCAATCTTTTTATTTCATTACCATCTTTTTAATTTAAAAAATCCAATTTAGTCCTGTACTGAGCGCACAGTTTTGCCTGTTGGAGACAATTTTCAAATAGGGAGTTGGAGGTACCTGATTTTATGGAGTTTCTTTTCTGTTTATATCCTGAAGTGCTTACCGTCAGACACTAACCAGGATCGAGTAGCAACCCTGATGGGCCATAAACGGAGTGAAACAGCTGTCATTTGCTGCTGTTGCTCATCTCTACTCGCGGAACGTTAAAGGACATAGAGCACCCTATGGAAATGGATTCATTGTTGGGTTGTTCACTTTGAACTCGAGTCTATCTTTAAGAGTAAAACATTACCACTGGGAGCGCCTCTAACAATTGCAGTGTCACTTCTATTGAGGTGGAAGACTTTTATTGGTTGGGGCATATTATCGTGCCTTATTGTAAATGTCTTTTACATCAGCTTGTGAGCCCTTTGCATTCGTGGAGCATGATGTTTAAAGCCAGGCATTTCTTTAAAGCATACACGTTATATAAGGGATTTACTGTCTATTATAAAGCATACACGTAATATAAGGGATTTCCTGTCTATTATCAAGCATACAAGTGATATAAGGGATTTCCTGTCTATTATAAAGCATACACGTGGTATAAGGGGTTTCCTGTCTATTATAAAGCATACACGTTATATAAGGGATTTCCTGTCTATTATAAAGCATACACGTTATGTAAGGGATTTCCTGTCTATTATAAAGCATACACGTTATGTAAGGGATGTCCTGTCTATTATAAAGCATATACATTATATAAGGGATGTCCTGTCTGTTATCGTCACAGGTAAACAATGCACGTCGATCAATGTCTCCGGTTTAACAATCAACAGGAATTGAAGTGCAAGCTGGGGGAAGGGGCACCTGCTTCGTGGAAGAAACTTTAGTGGAGGAACAGCAACACCATAAAGAGGTACTTCATCATCTTGGACGACACTAAGTGGGTATGGGATATGCTCAAGAGTAAGATGACCACTACCTGTCGCATCTCCAGTCAGTATATCCCCACTGTCCATACAGCGCTATCTTTTATGTCAGCAGTTAACTGAAGCATTCAGCTGCAAAGAGTTTCACTTTCATCAAGGAGGTGGCACTACTTGAAGGCTTGTCCATTTATGCTACCCCACTTCTGCTAAGCTACGAGACCACAGTGCAGAAGATTTACAACGAATGGATAAACCAATAACTAAGATGACTGGATTTAAGACAAGGACCTAACAGCTATATCATAGCGGATGTCTGACATGCGTGATAATTAGACCTTCTGTAACTTCCAAACATTGTTTGCGCCACTATTGCAGTTATATGTGTATGTTTGCGCGTGTGTTCAAGCGCATGTATGTGTATGCCTGTATGTTGTGCACGTGCGCATGAATCGGATGGTCCATGTATATGCCAGTGTACTCGCTGTGTGTGTGTGCGTGTGCGTGTGTGATCTGTGGGCTTATGTGAGCATGCTCCTGCATACACGCATATACGCGCGTGCGCGTACATATATGTATGTGTGCCTGATTGTATGGGCGTACATGCATGAATGTGTGTGTGTGTGTGTGTAGTGTGTGTGTGTGTGTGTGTGTGTGTGTGTGTGTGTGTGTGTGTGTGTGTGTGTGTGTGTGACGCAGGGTGCTGCAAGATGGTGTATGGTATGGTCTTTTTTGTTGAAGTGATACTTTAGTTGTTGTTGTTGTTTTTTAATTACATCAGCTAAGCTGTCATCCACCGCTTTTTGTTGCCTTGCCTGAGAGTGTGTCTGCTCACTCATTTCCTTTGACACCTGCATGTCCATGACAGTACATCTCTATGCGTTTTTCCAGAAGGAAGGCCGCACATCACTTCATGCCAAGCAGAGCTCCCTGCTTTGCCGTTATTGAAGCTGGTTCATAGAGTCAGTCAGATTGATGACTGGAAGAGTTCGAGGCTTGCCTGTAGATGGGAGCCAGTGGATCGCTTGTGTCACTGCTTCTATGCTCACTGTTAGACCCCAACTTGTTAAGTTGTATGCCCTGTTGTCCTCCTGGCTTGTTTGGCTATTTTGTTTCACAGCGTATCCCCCGTCCAACTTACCTTTGGTTACTGAACCGACAATATACATACTAGCATTTGCTTTTGTGTCCATCTGTCTTTGAATTTCTGCGTGTGTTTCTGTCTCTGGCAGCGTTTTCCAAGCTCTGGTGTGACAACAGTTTGGTGGTTGTGTTCAAGATGGTGAAGATACTTATCCCACTCTTTAGTTTCTTTGAGTTCTAGTAACTGGCAAACTAGCTTAATGTTACATCGTGCTTTTCCCATACACGATTTTTCACGTCCTAGACGACGAGTGCTTTTTGCTTCCTTGACTGCCTTAGCAATGGGTGTTTGGATTTTTCAAGCGACTAATCCATCCCTTCATCTGGTCCCACCAGCTGACCTGCACTGATGGAAGGTCAAGAAGGTAATGCGTAGTTTCAATTAGTGTGTTCTTCGTAGTTCCCAAGATCAGTCTCATTGCTTCGCTTTGAATTCTTTCTCATTAAAAAAAAATGCTCTGGAATACTGTTGTAAGCCCTATTCCATGATCCGATACAGGCAGCAAAGTGATGGCGCTGTTCATTACCTTTAGCCGCCATTATTTTCTATAGCAGACAGACCCTATTAAAATTTGAGCACGACATTCTCGGCATGTTTTCTAAAGGTTATATTCTGTCAAAGCCTCCACCTCAAAAGCTTTAGTTGCCAGTTAATTCGATTCGTGTTATATTGAAACACATGAGGGTAGTTTTCCTGGTGTCTTGTTGACGAGAATGCAACCCAGTGTCTGGGCTTTTGAAGGGTTGATGGACGATCCACTCCCTCGGACCACTGAGCGGCGTTGATCAATTGCTGATGTACATTTTTTTTCTTTCTTCAGCAGACCGACATCTACTAGTGTCAACACTCGAGCAATTCCGTTTTAATTGAGGTCTGCAAGCCTTTACTGTAAACATTGTACAAAACGGAGAAGAGAGGAGAACCTTGTGGTAACCTCACAGACAGTTAATGCTGCTGTAATCAATTATGTTAGTGTCCTGCTGACTCCATAGTCGAGGAATAGTTCCATGGGAAGCGAAAAGTAGATTCTATTTCTGGGTCTGTTGCAGCTACCAGTGTTTCTTCCTTTCTTTGGAATCCTTCATATACTTCATTATCAAAAGTGACTGTGTTTTCTCATGTGATTTTATCCTTTTTAGATCCTTTGATTGGAAGGTTTTGCCTTTTTTAAGGTCTCAATTGAGTTTCTTTTCTATGACACATTCCTACAATATTTCACACAGTGCATACTCGGTGACCACTTCATTGATGACGATTTTTTCCTGGGTTTGGCAGAGGCTTCACGTACCTGTTTGTTCAGTCGTCTGGCAAATAGCCTCTATCAAATCTATCCCAGTAAAAACAATAGAGCAGCAATCCATCCTAAACTTTGTAACACCATCACGAGCAAGAGAGCTAAGACAAGCCAGGCAAAATCGACCAGTCGGGGTGATCTACAATACAGACAGTGCAGACTATGATATGGAACCATTACATCTCGGGAAAACAGAGAGAAACCTGAAAAAGAGAATCAAAGAGCACACCACAGAGTCATTATCAACAAAAGCAAGAATGATCTCCATTCAAACTAAGTTCTCCCAGGATGTGTATTGGCTCTGGACTGAGAAAACAGAGGTTTCCAGAGAGGGATGGAGGAATCCATCCATACCACTGCTACTAAGCTCACATTTAACAAGCACAGGTGGAGACACACCTTGCCTGGCATCTAGTCTTCCTTTGTTCATGGGCCGAGAGCCTTGGCCACGTGACATGCAAATAACCTCAGGAACCCCAGTCAGTCTATGCGGATGAATGGAACTAGAAACTTCCCACAAGCTGTGTTGCTGTTCTATCTACTCGAATGTATTCTTCAACGTATCTCTCTGTCTGCCTGCCTGTCTGTCTGAATGTCTGTCTTTCATATGTCCTTGTATTCCTCATTTTAGAGAGGGGAGATCATGCATTGATCACATTTTCGTCTTACGCCAGGTCCTCGAGCAGTCCCATGAATGGAACAGCCCACTTTACGTGGTTTTCATCGATTTCGAGAAAGCCTTTGACAGTTTGCACCGCGCTTCTCTCTGGAAGATCCTGTGACACTACGGCATTCCCCAGAAACTAGTCAACATCAACCAGTCCCTGTATGAGAGCTTTGAGTGTCGCATCATCCACAACAACCAGCTGACGGAACCGTTCAAGGTGGACACCAGAGTGAAAGAAGGCTGCATACTGTCACCGATCCTCTTCTCCCTGGCCATCGACTGGTTGATGCGAAACGTCACCCAGGGAAAGCAACAGGGAATCCGGTGGACGTTGACCTCAGTCTTGGAGGACATTGACTATGCGGACGACCTGGGACTGCTGTCACACAAGCATCAGGGCGCCCAGCAGAAGACAGAAAGCCTCAGCGAGATAGCCAGCACCATTGGGCTGAAGGTCAACGAGAGGAAGACGCAGGTCATGAGAAAAAATGCCACAAACAACCCCATCACCGCTAACGGCAAACCACTTGATGATGTTCAGGAATTTGCATACCTGGGCAGCAAGATGACCACAGACGGCGACTGCAACCAGGAGATCAACGCCAGAATCAGCACAGCCAACCAAGCCTTCGCAATGCTCAGGCCCATCTGGAGATCACCGTCCTCAGCATCCGAACGAAGATTCGACTCTTCAAGAGCAATGTCCTCAGCGTCCTCCTGTATGGCTCAGAGTGCTGGAAGACGACCGTCGCCATTGAGAAAAAGCTGGAAGTGTTCCAGAACAAGAGTCTGCGACGTATCCTCAGGATCTTCTGGCCGAACATCATCTCAAACGAAGAACTGAGGACTAGAACAGGAGTCTCCACAATACAGGACACCATCCAGGCGCGTCGATGAAGATGGCTAGGGCATGTCTGTCGCATGCCACCCAGCTCACTCCCCAGAACAGCCCTGCGTTGGACACCCCCTCCCCCCCCTCCCCCCCCCCCCCCCCCCCACCAAGGTAAAAGAAAACGGGGACGACCGAAGGAAACCTGGTGCAGGACAATAGAAAGGGAGCTGAAAGACAAAGGACTGACTCTCAACACAGCCCCCAGAGCAGCCGCAGACAGAGCCAGATGGAGATCTCTTGTCATAGCCTCAAGCGCCAGCAGGCACGGAGAGGACTGAATGTAAAAATGTATTCCCCATATACATTTAAATCCCAGGTGAAAGTGTTTTTTAAAATATAAAACGCAATCAGGTGAAACATTTCTTCACCAGGTCTCGATGGAGTCTGCAGTAGATTGTTTATGTTTGATATTGATATGTGAATCCCAACACTCCTTAAAGATGTTTTCAGTGAGTGGTGTATCACATGGAATGTATCACGGAGCTTCTTGACGTTTTTAAAAGATACGAGTGGATGTAAAATGAATGGCTTGTGTGTATTAAAAAAAACAAACCCGATGTATCTTATTCACTGTCATCAGTGGCAAAGGTCAAAGTTAACAGTAGTGATGAGGTATTTTGACTTTGTTGTCATCAGTACGTTAGTGTTGTGCTGTATGTTTCAGATTGGCTGGACTAGCTTGGATGAGTCTGTCTTCTGATTCCGGCAAACAAAGAAATCACATGGGAAAAAGCCCCAATTTGAGGATCAACAGAAGAGAGTTACCACCCCAGATTCAAACACGAGCTCTATTAGAACAAAACAGATTTCAATTCCAGTTTGCCAACAAAATTCGTAACAATCAACCTTCAGCGTAAATGCTTATAGACCACGCAGAGACGACAGAGTTGTATAATGCCTTGATACAATTAAAGAATTCAATATTGATAATGTCAAAAAGGTGGATACTTTAACTTAGTAACTAATCCAGAGAAATTATCATCGTAAAAATAAAAAAAAACCCAAAGCTACAGAAATGATTGATAACATGATATCTGGCAAAGAGTTGAATGACATTTAGAGAGATTTTCATCAGGATTGTTACAAATGTACATCGGGAAGAAGTAACCATTTCCGCAAGCAAGACTCGATTTTTCCTTGTCTCGGATCAGATGGTTTCTTATATTGAAGATGCAGATATTGAATTTCGATACAGGACAGACTATTTCATGATTTTACTGAGATTAGAACTCATTGAAGGACTTGCAAGGAATACGTTTCGAAAATGTATTCATCACTGTTTAAAGATTAAACCTTTTTAAAGATGAAGTTAATGGAGAATTAAAGAGAAATAAAATAGAATAACAAGTATGTCCACATGCGTGGGAAGCAATCGATAGTTTCCCACTAGCTGACTTATATCTTTCGATTCCTGACGATTTGAAAAGACAGATTTTCTGTTTATGAAGATTAGATCAAGGACTATAACTTATGCCATTTAACCAGAAAATGAACGTAGAATTTGGATTCCAGCTAGATAAACAACTGACTGGCTTTTCTGATTCGTTGGTGTACTTGTTGGCAGATTGGTTGCTTGATCAACGTGAAAGATATTGTAATGAAGGCTTAGTCCGACCAGCCCTGTGTAAGTATGTCACCAGAAAAATGGTTTTGGTCCTGACATCTTCCAACTCTGGCTACATCACTGTAGAGGGAAATCTTACTAGAATTTACAATGCTGTTTTTCTAGCTTTTACAAAGAAGACCGTGTCTGTTCCTGCAGAACATGTTGTTTTAATCAGTTTCAAAGAAGTGACAATACGTGTAATAGTGGTAGATGTCAGTCTCTTTCGTCATTCCATGACTTTTTCGGCCGGCCGTTTCGGAGAATCAAGAGTTCTTGTGTGGAAGAGGATGAGAATGGATTTTATATCTGATTTTATGCATGTCTTTCAGGCGAAGAAAATATCTATTATACTGGCAGGTGGATCCTGCATTGAAACAAAAACCAAGTGCTTCCATTTGTTTTTCTCCTTCTTCCCTGAGGACAAAGCTCCACAGAAATTATCCAATGGTCTGTGGAACTGTTCCGTGGATCACTACGCCAGCTTCCATCACCATGTGGCTTGTAATCACCAGAGAGAGTGTGAAGATGGACGGGATGAATCAGAACACTGCTCCTTCAGCAGTCCCGAATGCCAGGGCTTGGTGGCGTTATGTAACAGTTGTTACAAATTCGTTCACAACGTGCTTCAAAAATACAGTGATGATAGTAATGTTATAGAAATTGGTACAGGACATTGTACTTCACTAGGGGGCAGGCTGAATTTCCCAAAGTGTATGAATGATTGGTTTGTTTCACTTAAAAACCTCACACAAATGCACGTGTTAAGGCTAAGGAAACATTGGGTTGGTTTTTACGGTAACGATGTTTCATTGCCTAACATGTATAGACATGAGATTCTGGACATGCGTTCTGTGCTGCAACATATGTTTGACGTCACCGACAAATTGAGGATGTTCGAGTTTGAAATTGAGCACCAGGGGTTGCAGAAATGTTATTCCACTGGTAATTTTCAAAGTCGGCCAGGTCTGCTGGCGAACGATGACTGCAGGAATCGGGATAAATTTATTCATGGGATAGTTTGTGAGTTCACGCTGAATCAGACAGAGAAAACTCCTATCAACCAAACCCAATTTCCTTGACCACCGCATACAATTTTGTTTCTGGTCAACGATCTGTGATCAAGTGCCTAAATGGTCAGCTGACACATTCGTTTCTTGTGTGTGGTTCTAATCAATATAAAGTGTGCGGGGAAGAACCTGCACAGTGTAGTGTTTCAGATCAAATGCAGCATGTAAATGGCTCCTACTCACAGAATCATCATGTCATAATGTCACCTCAGTTCACATGTAGTGACGGTGCGATCACACTCCCCTTCACCCTGGTGTGTGACTCCATACAAGACTGCGTCGACAAAACCGATGAATCTGTTTGTCAGTATCCTGCCTGTTCTAACACATTCCAGTGTACAAATGGTCAGTGCTTGTCCTTCCACAAGATGTGCGATCAAACGTCCCATTGTCACGATGATTCCGATGAAACAACCTGTGAGGCGTTTTCACAAGTTATGGTCAGATATGTGTATGTGCCATCTCCTGCTCTTATTGATTTTGATGGTATCAGAAAGTTCACATCAGCTCCCATGAATTCCACAGAGACATGTCCTGACAGCCACTATCGTTGTTTTGGTGACTTCAATGACTGCCTGCCTGTCTACACACGATGTAATGGTATGTATGACTGTATTGATCACAAGGATGAAGAAGGATGTGAGGACCTGACGTGTACGGGATTTTTCAGGTGCAGAGCTTCAACGATCTGCGTTCACGTTGACCAGCTGTGCGATGGATGGTCCCACTGTCCAATGAATGATGATGAGTCAGTGTGTTACGTCACCTGTCCTGTTGGTTGTCTTTGTCAAGGTCACACATTTCTCTGCTCTCAGCCTTTCCCCACTGCACTTTTCCCTCATCTTCGCTATTTGGATGCCACAGGTTCTGGTATGACACTGTCTGATGTCAATGATCATGCCTGGATTTTCCATCTGATTCTTGCTAAGTGTTCTTTGAGTCTCTTGCCTGAAGTGAATGCGATGAATCTGAGAATGCTTGACCTCAGTGGAAATGAATTTCTACGTATCAATATAACATGTTTTCTCAGCTTAACAAATCTTCAAGCACTGTTCTTGTCCAACAATCCGATAATCTTACTCTACACTGATCCGACCTCTGACCTCCGGCAGCATACACTGACGATGTTGGATCTATCACACACATTTCTGACAGTGTTAGAGACTGAAGTCTTCTCAGCATTCCCTAGACTACAACAGCTGAGCTTTAATTTCACGCCCATGCATACTATCAGTCCAAGTGGCTTTCAATTCACACAACAGTTGACTGAACTCTATATGGATGGTAGTCCTGTGAAAAACTTTCCACTGGATATTTTCAGAGAGATC
>CM065741.1:51161467-51168967 GCA_033310375.1 Conus canariensis | reverse complement strand
CACTACCCCAGAGATAAGCACAATTACCAGTGACACTGATCTCGCTACCCCAGAAATAAGAACAATTACCAGTGACACTGACCACACTACCTCAGAGATCAGAACAACTGCTGGTCAGACTGACACAACCACCACAGAGGGGACCACTTCTACTGACAACACAGACCCCACCACCACCAATGCCAGTACAAGCACAGAAGCTAAGAATTGCATCCAGTGCTCTCTTTCTTTCACTGCATCTGTCTGTATATCTTGCATCAAAAGCCTTGATGCAGATATTAAAACTCAGATTGACAACAAACTGAGGATTTCAAAACAGACGATGCAGGAGAAAATTGACAGTCTGCAAGATGAGTGCAACACACTACGCAATCAGCTGAAAGAACAAACGAAGCTGATTGACAGTGTGTCTGACCGTCAAAAGCACCTCTTGAAATCAGCACGTGACTGTCAGCACCATACCACGTCCTCTGTAAAGTCATCAAAAAAGTCAACGCAGCCAGAACTAAAACAACGGGAACAATCTAGCGACGTGTGTACTAAGCATAGTGGTGTTACGGCTGACAAAGAACAGACTCACGCTGTGACCGACTCGGTCACTGTCACCAACAACAAACCACCCTTTGACAGACAGCAGACTGACTCCACCCCTGTCATAGGTAATACCACAGCAGTCTCTGACCGACAGCTCAATCAAACTACCCCAAAATTCAGGATCCGTCTTCCCCCGAAAGGCAAACTTGTCAACTTCATTGTGGGGGATTCTAACCTTCAGTATATTGACCGACAGAGACTGGACAGGACGGGGCTCACCCATGTACGCACAATGCCTGGGGCGAAGGTGACTGACGTCACTGCTGCCCTCAGAGATTGTGCAGTACGAGAGGATGTGCAGCGGGTGGCATTGCATGTGGGGGGAAACGACCTTCACAAACACTACTCTGTAGACACGCTACAGCAGGACTTTGGTCAGCTTCTGGGACAGGTGAAAAGAGTTTTTCCTGCTGCCAAAATTGCTGTCTCTGCCCTACTTCCTAGAAAACCTGTTCCTTTGAAATTCATTAATTTGATGAATAGGGAACTGCATGTCCTATGTGCAGAAACAAGTGCATGTTTTTTGTTTGAAACAAATTTCGTTGATCAAAATCTTAGGATCGTTCAAAGCTATTTCGCATCGGATGGTATTCACCTGTCTGCCAGTGGCTTGTCGCTCTGGTTACGGCAAATCATTCAGTTTCTGGCACTCCGTGTGAACCGGCCTCCACGGAATACGGGTAATGGGGCACACCCAGAGCTATGTCAGGAACAGCCCATTGCAACAAACCGTAACAGATCACCGTCTTCAAAATTAAAAGAAAACCAAGACAAGCAGCCTGTCCCTACTGAGTTCCGTCGGAGTGTGCAGCCCATGTTCCCCCAGTCAGTAGGAAATCGTCCTGATTCCTGTCCTACAAATTTACCCCCAGAGACAGTCCAACGTAGTTCAAACAATCACTTGGACAGTGCTCCTGAAATTGTCCACCAGAAATCCAGTTGTTCTTCTAATGAAACCTTTTCCCACCATGCAATGCCACCCATGCCGTACTTTAACAGACCCCCCATTACATCAATGCCGATGTTTCCCCCCATGTGGCCTTTCTCCCCCTTCCCTCCTCTGCCTTTCAATCCTTGGACACAAATGCATCCCTTATCTTCCCTCTCCCCCTGCTTAACAGAAATTCCGGTATCTGGAATTCAGATAACAGCTTGCTGTCTCGCCTTCCAAGTGCAGGCCCGAGCCCTTGCCTACCCTTCCCCCGCCCAAATTTACCCATCCCCTGCCTCTCAGCTCCACTCCCCCCCCCCCTCACCCCCAGCCGTGTCTTCTTTCCCTCCTGCTTGCTCCGTCTCACCTCCACCTTCCCACCACGCACTGACTCCTCCTCCCTACCCCCCTCCCCCAACCCTGTGAGTCTTGTTCCCCCCCCCCCCCCCCCCCCCCAACCGGTATTGCTTAGTTACTGTGGATGACTGTACTATTGTGACCCGGACAGCTTGAAAGCGACATTTGTCTTGGTTGGTCATACTTTCCTGAATATTGTTATCATACACATACTTGAATTGTCCTTTGGACTGAACTTCATTGCCCTGCTTTTTGGGTTTTTATGTGTTCTTGGATATTTTATGATTGCTGATTTTATATTTTAATTGTTATTGTAACAGTATATCTATTTTGTTTTATTGCTCAGGACTTTGCTCTAGAATTAATACAATGGACCATTGTAATGTAATTAATACTGATACTAGATTACGCATTGGTCACCTAAATGTTTATCATCTGCCAAATAAGATTCATGATGTCTGTTTTCTTCTAAACGAATCCCCTTCTATTCATCTGCTTGGTCTTAGTGAAACTCGCCTTGACTCCCGTTTCACTGATACAGCTTTATCCATAACTAACTATAACTTTGTCAGACGCGATGCACATCACTCTGGTGAAACAGGACTTGGAATATATATTCATCAAAGCATCGCTCACTGTACAAAAAGGCGGCGTGACCTTGAGCCTGATAATGTTGAATGCATGTGGCTGCAGGTAAAACCCTCCAACTCAGCCCCTCTTCTAGTTGGATATGTGTACAGGAATCCCGCTGCCACTTTCCTTTGGTATGACAACTTTGTACACATGATGGATGATGTATATAAGAGCTATCCAAATGTCATTCTTCTCGGTGATTTTAACATTGATCTGTTAAAACGGCAGCCTGCCTGGGATGCGACCACCACACTTTTTGACTTGCATCAGCTTATTCATAGTCCAACTAGAGTCGCAAAGACATCTTCTACATTGCTGGATCATATCTACACGAACAACAAAGCCATGGTATCCAATATAACAGTGGGCAACAAAAGCATAAGCGACCACTGTCTCATTTTGTGCACTTGGTCTTGTAAACTTCCAAAGCAACAGAATAAGGGCCACACAACCATTCAATATCGCTGCTTCAAAAATTTCCAGTAAGGATGAATTTTTCCTCGACTTAAGCTTAGCTCCTTTCTACAGTGTACTGAATTACACAGACCCAAATGAAGCGTATAATACCTGGTATAATATCTTTCTCTCAATCGTTGATAAACATGCCCCACTTAGGAGAAAAAGGGTAAAACACAGAGCACTTCCCAGCTGGCTGACAAAAGACATTATTATAGAAATGGCACTAAGGGATGCACTTAAAACCGCAAAAAAGTAGATGAATATACAAAGCAGAGAAACAGAGTATCAGATCTGGTTAGAAAATCAAAATCTGAGCATTTTAGGAAACTGATAAACGCAAACAGGGATACAGCATCATTATGGCGTGCTGTTAATGAAATAACTGACAAGTCGAGAAAGAAATCAGATAATACTGCGACTATGTGGTCTACTAACACTTTCAACAATCATTTCCTTCAGGTAACTGAATCAGTACAAACGGCTGCCAGTGTCACATTCTTTAATCGATGTGAGACTCCAGCTGTTCTCCAATCGTTTTGTCAAGAACGATTAAATACTAGAGATTCATTTAGCATCCCCTTGCTTGCTATTAATGAAGTTGGTTCCTTAATTTCAAAACTTAAAAATAAAAAAGCAATGGGTCCAGATAACTTAAATGCTTCTATACTCAAGCTTGCTCTACCTTACATTGTTGATACCCTTACGTATGTTTATAATTTGTGTATTGATCAGAATGTCTTCCCATGTGGTCTAAAGGCAGCAAAAGTCATTCCCATACCCAAATCAAGAGATCTCACTGATTTAAACAATTTTAGTCCAATATTTCTTTTATCCGTTGTATCGAAACCTCTTGCGATGCATGTTCACAAACACCTAACTAAACATATGGAACATCACAAACTGTTCCACCCATTTCAGTCAGGCTTTCGTCGAAATCACTCATGCCACACGGCCTTAACACGCCTCTGTGATACATGGCTATCAGCCTTCAACGAAAGAAAACTCACTGGAACTGTTTTCCTCGATTTTAAGAAAGCGTTTGATCTTGTAGACCACAACATATTATTTAAAAAAATGACTGCATATGTTCAAAATCCGGCAGTAGTCACCTTCTTTCAGTCATATCTTGAAAACAGGACCCAGCGTGTTTACTTAAACGGTACTTATTCCTCCGAAGGAATAGTGAGCTGTGGCGTTCCACAAGGCTCTGTCCTTGGACCTCTTCTCTTCTGTATTTTTATAAATGACCTACCGATGCACATATCTCACAATGATGTCATCTGTGATCTGTTCGCTGACGATAGTTCTCTTCACTGTAGTGATACAAACATCATGTGTGTACAAATATCGTTACAACAAAGTATAACTGATGTCTTAGAATGGTGCAACCAAAACCGAATGGTCCTTAATCCGCACAAAACAAAATGTATGGTCCTAGCATCAAGACAGAAACATCAACGACAGCATCTTATGTTGAGCCTAACAATGAGTGAAACCTTGATCGAGCAGGTTACCGAACACCGTGTCTTAGGCGTGATCATTGATGAGAACTTTAAATGGCAATCACATATAAATCATGTTTGCAAACAGTTGGCTCGCAATTTGTTTTTACTCAATAAACTCAGTTATTATGTTGAACCACACATCCGGAAATTATTTTTTGAAGCCCATTGCCTCTCTCACATCAACTATGCGTCCACTGTCTGGAGTGGTGCCGGTGAAAATCACATAAAAAAGATCAACTCTATGCATAGACGGGGAATTAAGCTGAGTCTTCCCGACAAGTCTCTATCAACCACGGGCAAATTTGCAAAATTAATGATGTTACCACTGCAGAGCCAACTGACCTATAATAAGGCAGTACTAATGTTTAAAGTCCATGCAAACATGGCGCCAACATATCTTGCTGAGTTTATCCAAATGGCAACAACACGATATGATTCAAATAATTACATTTTACCACGTGTCCGCATTGATTTGTTCAAATCTAGTTTTGCATTTTTTGGTCCATCTGTGTGGAACTCTCTTCCTCCGTCTGCCAAAACATGTCAATCACTGCCGTCCTTCAAATCAGCAATACTTAAACATTTACTTGAACAATAAATCTAACCTTTTGGTCATAGTCTCAACGCCATACTTTTATGCTTGCCTCTATATTAGCACATGAAAATGTGTGTGTGTATGTGTGTGTGTGGGGGGTGGGGGGTAGGGGGGTGGGGGGGTGGGGGTGGGGTGGATGTGGGTGTGCGCGTGCGTGCGTGTATGTGTGGGCGTGTGCATGCATGTGAGCGCGCGTGCGTACGTGTCTGATTGTGTTGTGTAATTTTGTATTTTTTTTTAAATTCTATAATTATTATTCTTATTACTATTGTTATTGTTAATATTATAATGTTGCTATATTCTTTATTGTTTCTGTCATTATTAATATGTGCAGTCTGTTTAGTTGAATGTTGTAGAATAGCAAGGACAGATTGGAAGAATAGGCACTGCCTAAAATCTCTATCCTTGAGTAATAAAGTTTTTGAGTCTTGAGTCTTGAGCTTCTCTCTCTCTCTCTCTCTCTCTCTCTCCTCTTCTCTCTCTCTCTCTCGCCACACACACACACACACACACACACACACACACACACACACACACACACACACATATACACACACTCACACACACACACATACTACTCACACACACACACACACACACACACACACACACACACAACACCACACACACAACACCACACACACACACACACACACACACACACACATATACTACTCACACACACACACACATACTACTCACACACACACACACACACACACACACACACACACACACACACACACACACATACACACACACACACACACACACACACACACACACCACACACACACACACATACTACTCTCACACACACACACACACACACACACACACACACACACACACACACACACATACTACTACTCTCACCACACACACACACACACACACACACACACACACACACACACACACAATCCAAATACAAACAAACCGACTGACAGACAATGACGTACCCATATTTGGCAAAGTTGACCCACAAGGTCATAATGCGGTCAGACATCTTGACGTCGTCATCGGTCCAGCTGGACACAAACCCCTTTTGAAATGTCCCATTGGCCACTGGATAGCCAAAGACATAGCTCAGTTCGTCTGCGTGGACCACACCTGGATAGATCAAATGCGCATGCTTGCATTCTCAGCGGTTATAAGAAACGGGTGAAAATGGAGAAACGCCGTAGGCACACTGACAAAGAACACGAGCATGACAATAACATTAAATTTCTTTTTTTTATCTTCCAATACCATTAATTGTGAGTTTTGGAAAATGACTACATTTTGTTACAAACTGAAACTTTATGTTTTCCAGTGTAAATCTATGATTGACCTCAATATTTTCACTGCATTTTGTCTTACTAATTGTTCAAAGATTGTTGGCAATGGGTTTTTTTTATTCAAAAAATTAAGTCGTACGCGTACCCAATTCTTTGTCAAATAGCAGTTATCATAAAATGATTTCACAGCCTTTTTCACATCACTCACTCACTTAAGATCAGATTCGTTCTTTAAGGTCTCCTTGAAGACATTCTCGTAGCCGCTTGTTATAGCAGCTAATTTTGGGGAGCTTCAAAATCTTATTTTAATCAAACACATTGTATAATAAATCAGTTATACAACATGATTATAAAGCCTAAAGATAGTAATATCACCCTAAGAGGAGTTTGTCATTTGAAACAAAAGTCCATACCATACAATGCTACACATCATGCAACTTGAATATTCATACATTTGAATGCCGTTAAGTTTCCTACACTACATATTTTTTTTAATAATGCTGAGCAATTCAGTAGTGAGGGGAAAAGTACAGGCTAACATGATTTTTATACATAAATTTTATAGCATATAATGTGCCAGACTTGACCATCTGATTTTATACCATGCACATTCCCATAGATTTTTTTTTCCACATTTTAACATGCAACTATACAACAGCTCACCATTTCATGTCCCATTGCATGAATTTAGTTTTCCATTTCAAATATACAATTTCCTACGCTATACATTTAATTCATTTTACTATAGTTATAATTTTCCTCATCATTCAACAATTTTTCATCTAGTACTTACAACTTTCAATACCATAATTACAATTTTTCATACTATGAATACATTTTTTCTATTTTGCGCATACAGTTTTGTACCCACCACAAACACTTTTCGAGGTCATATATACAAGTTTCAACACAATTCTTACAATTTTCCAGCCCAAAGACTTCCAGAGCCTTTACCCTAATGCAGTGTTCCATTTGGTGTGTACGATCTCCCATCTAACACGAAATTTCCCAGTCATCCATCTTTTCAATTTTCTTTACCACTCGCACACTTTCCTATACTGTGTGCACAATTGTCATTCTGAACATGTAACTGTCCAACTCCATTTCCACATCTTTTATTCACTATCCAATCTAACAATACATTTT
>CM065741.1:51146467-51156467 GCA_033310375.1 Conus canariensis | reverse complement strand
TAATTCTGCATTGACTACAATTTGTTTAACGAACCGCAGTCATTCGTGTCTTCCTGACAAACGCACACGCATCAAGCAAAGAGACCGGTCAGGTTCGCAAATGTCTTGATAATGCGTCTTTTGATTGAAATCGACCACGTCTACAGGCGATGGTACTTGCGACACTGTGAAGTCGTCCTACACCTACAGACCTCTTACTCTTCACCGTTTGTGCTACGGCATTGATTTTGACGCAGCTGATGAAAAAGGAGCTGGGGTGGGGGTGAGTGGGGGTGAGTGGGTAGTGGTGATGTCGTACAAGCTACCGACTTGGAGCATAAACAATAGTGGTCCTACTCGCAGTCGCCTGGTCGTTGATGGCTTAGCAACTCATGGCCAGTCTTCCCTCCTTCTCTTGATGCTGATTCTTTGTTTTGTAGCTCTTCTTTGTACTGCTTCGTGCAAGGCCTACTTTGTTCTATCTTTGTCTTACTTGCTGGGATGCTTTTTATGACCGCTCACTGGGTCGCCCGTATTCGACCTCGACTTACCTATGGCAAAGAAATTAGACAGTTCATCTTTGTTAAACCCTCGCAAAATGGTGACGTTGTTGAATAGTCCGTCACTCAGTATGACGTCAGGAACAGTGGAGAAGATTCCATGTTTTCCGAACGTCGTTTCTGGAACTGGCTGGAAGAAGTCCAGGTACTCCATCTGGGACCCAGACTGAAACATTCCAAGACAGTTAACAACAACCACAACAAAAACCAATGCCAGAAAAAAGGAAGATGAATAAGATATCAGAGAGAGAGACAGACAGACAGGACAGACAGACAGAGACAGAGACAGACAGACAGACAGACAGACAGACAGACAGGCATGGAGTTGGTATGGCGTATTGATCAAGAGTCAAGTGCGAACAGTTGAAATAAAAACAAATCGTGGACAGGGGCAACGATTTTCAGTAAAACCAAACAGACCTCATCATTCTCCTTCAGTCCCCCCCCCCCCCCCCCCTCCCGCCCTATTTTTGTGTTCCCGACATAGATACATAAGGTTTTCCCTCCCTCGACGTGACACCCCCCACCCTCCATCCCTTCCCGCCCTCTCCTTTTCCATTCCTCTCGTCCCCTGTACAAACACACAAAGTCCCCTGTACAAACACAAAAAGTCCCCTGTACAAACACACAAAGTCGACGACAATGCTGATGGTATTTCTATTGTTTGTTCCAAAGTACGCTGCGAATATCTGTCCCCCTTTTCCTTTCTCACTTTCTCCCTTCTTCTTGTCTTTCTTTGAAATACTTCCTGTCTTTCTTTGAAATACTTCCTGTCTTTCTTTGAAATACTTCCTTTCTTTGAAACACTTCCTGTCTTTTTTTTAAAATACTTCCTGTCTTTTAAAAAAAATGCTTCCTGTCTTTCTTTGAAATACCTCCTGTCTTTCTTTGAAATACTTCCTGTCTTTGAAATACTTCCTGTCTTTCTTTGAAATACTTCCTGTCTTTCTTTAAAATACTTCCTGTCTTTCTTTGAAATACTTCCAGCCTGGAACCCTGTCCCCACCACCATTTTCAATTGATTTGATTGGTTTGATTTTTGGAAAATCGAGACAGTTAGTAAAAACAGCTTGTGTCTGGTTCCTGAATTAGTAAAAACAGCTTGTGTTTGATTCCTGAAATGCTTGACCAATGGCTTGAAAGGCGATCTTCAGTGTGTGTGTGTGGGGGGGGGACACTAAACAGTAAAAAAAACAAATGCTTGCCAATGGCTGAAAGCGATTTTCATGTGTGTGTGTGGGGGGGGGGGGGGGGGCACTAACAGTAAATAACAAACAAATGCTTGACCAATGGCTTGAAAGGCGATCTTCAGTGTGTGTGTGTGTGTGGGGGGGGGGGGGGGGGACACTAAACAGTAAATAACAAACAAATGCTTGACCAATGGCTTGAAAGGCGATCTTCAGTGTGTGTGTGTGTGGGGGGGGGGGGGGGGACACTAAACAGTAAATAACAAACAAATGCTTGACCAATGGCTTGAAAGGCGATCTTCAGTGTGTGTGTGTGGGGGGGGAGATTGTGTGGGGGGTTGGGGGTGGGGGGGGGGGGGGGGGGGGATAACGAAACAATGGGGGGGGTGGGGGGGGGGGGGGGGGGGGGGGCACTAAACAGTAAATAACAAACAAATGCTTGACCAATGGCTTGAAAGGCGATCTTCAGTGTGACGGGGAACACTAAACAGTAAACAACAAACAGGTAACTCTTGCTCCGTGAAGAAAAAAAAAATAATTGCAGGTTCACAACTCTAAACGAATGCTGCTTACAACACCAAATCGCCTTGCAGAAATGATAACACAGAGCACACGGAACAAACAGAGAGACCTCAGTTCTTTGAACTCTGTGACATTTAGTGTAGTCCCAGATCCGGACGACAGGAGGGGGTCTAGGGTTTCTGGACCCCCCCCCCCCCCCTCCCTATCCAGAAATCTAGCATTTTTGGCACGCTGTCCCCCTTTTACCCACTGGAGAAGGACTTCCAGGCCCGGTTTAACTCCCCCCCCCTTCTTATACAATTGATCCGGCCTTGAGTCCACTCGCTTAAGTTAAAATTAATCCTTTCATTCTTTCATTTTGCTGAAGAAGAAGTGAAACAGTTTATTTCCTTTTAATATAGTGCCTTAAGAAAATCTTCCTTTTCTTTCCAATTTACTATCATCTTGGAAGTGGCCTCCACGATGGCGCTAGCGCTTTTGTTCATCAGACAGCCAATCAGGATACGGGAATCGTTGGCGTCACAATTCAAAATGGCGGCCAGACGTCGGGCTTTGTCGAGGGGAGAGGGTTTGACGGTAGGGTATCCCGTCGCCCAATGACACAGAGACACGCCGCTTTCCATGATGGCTTTGCTGAACAAACCTTTCACAGATAAAGAGCAAGCAGAAAATATATTACAATTACTCCCGAAATATAGTTACAAGATATGAATCAACCAAATAAATCAACAAGAGAGGAGAGAGAGAGAGAGAGAGAGAGAGAGAGAGAGAGAGGAGAGAGGACGTCACAGATATATCATACTTAATTGCAAGGAAAGGCAACTTAACTTTTTTTAACCTAATGTGTGAATGAGTTTATATTACAAAACACATGAAAAGGAAAGTTAAAGGAGAGGGGATTGCGGGACACATGGGAAGGTAGAAAAGTGGGGTGGGGGTAAAGAGTGGGAGGTGGGAGGAAGGGGGGGGGGGGAGAATGTTCTTAGTGTCTGTGCAGCAAACCTCTGAAGCATTCAATCAGAAACAGTTTGGTTCACTACTCCTCTCTCTGTCTGTCTGTCTGTCTGTCTGTCTGTCTGTCTGTCTCTCTCTCTCTCTCTCTGTGTGTGTGTGTGTGTGTGTGTGTGTGTGTGTGTGTGTGTGTGTGTGTGTGTGCTCGCACCTGGTGCAAATGTGAGTGTTTGTCTTTGTGCATGTCGGCAAATTATTCCTCTGATACTGAAACGTTTTCGTCACGGGTCTACTCTGTCGTGATAGGTGACGTTTGCCGCTAAGTCCGCACTCTATTGATTTCACATGTTTTTGTTGTAGTTGTTTTTTCTGTTGTTGTTGTTATTTTTGTTTTTGTTGCTATTTTTGTTGTTTTTGTCGTTGTTGTTGTTGTTGTTGTTGTTGTTGTTGTTTTATGGTGATCGGTTTACTTAGCTTAATTGTGGCGACATGACGCATGTTTTTTCTTGTTTTTATCGTTGTTGTTGCTGTTTTGTCTGGGTTTTTTTTGTTGTTGTTGTTTTTTTGCACAGTCCTCAAACACTTGTACAACTGCACTCAATATGCAGAGGTCTTCACACACACACACACACACACACACACACACACACACACACACACACACACACACACACACACACACGTGTACTCATAATACTCATACGCACGCACGCATGCAGACCTAATCGGAACAAGCAAAGTCTCAATGTTTGGCGACGAGGACGAAGAAGTATTCAGCACCCCCATTTTGGATTGTCCCGCCGTTTTCATTCATTGCATAATGTCAGCTTCTCTTATCTTTGGTGGCTAGTCTCTTGGCATTTTGTTTGTTTGTTTGTTTGTTTTTTATTTTTATTTATTTATTTATTTTTGTTTTGCGGAATGCATTTTATATGAAGTGATCTTGTCTGTAATCGTCTGCAATTCTGCATCTGTTTAGCTGGTCAACTCTCTTCCAAACGTCGATCGTGTGTCTGTTTTGAAGAGAATACCGGAGTATTTGGGTTAGCTTCCATAGACTTTAATTCGCTCTAGTTTTTTTTTAATGCAAAAGAGAATACAATACGTTGCAGTAAATGCAATACAGCAAAATGTAAACAAGCCACAACACGATGTTTGCAGTGTAGTACAGTAGATTGAAATTACAATACAATCACAAAGGTTTGAGCAATATTTCTTTGCTCGTGTATAGTACAGGAGAATGCCATACAATACAATACGATGCTATATGGGATAGTTCTCCAGTGGTTCGAATCATACATCAGAGATAGGTCGCAGGCGGTGGTTGTGGGTGGTGTAAGGTCTACTTTGTCACCTCTTTTGTATGGAGTACCACAGGGGTCAGTATTGGGCCCAGTGTTGTTTACATTGTACTCACAGCCCTTGTCGGATGTTACCTCGGACCATGATTGTGATTTTCACAAGTATGCTGATGACACTGAGCTTTCTAAGAGTGGCACACCTGATGAGTTTGTTTCTGTTCAATCTGGGGTGTCTCGGTGTATCAGCAGTGTGCAGGAATGGATGACAAGTAATAAGCTTAAATTAAATTGTGAAAAGACTGAAGTCATGCCCGTTGGAACCTCCTCCTGCCTCAAACTCGTTGAGTCAGAGTCAATGGTTGTTGATGGTACTGAATTGCCTTTCAATAACTCTGTCAAATACCTTGGTGTTACCATTGATCAGTGTCTGACCATGCAGAATCAAATATCTGTAGTCTGTCGCTCATCCTTTTTAGAGCTGAGACGTATTGCTTCCATCCGACGCTTTATATCCAGGGAAGTAGCTGTCAGGCTAGTCTGTGCCACGGTGATGTCAAGATTGGATTACTGCAACTCTGTTTATGCTGGGCTTCCCGCAGAACAGATTGCTCGGCTGCAGTGAGTCCAAAATAGCGCTGCACGACTTGTTTTGAAGAGGAGGAGGTGTGAGCACATCACTCCCATGCTGATCGAACTGCACTGGCTTCCCATACAGTATCGGTGGCAATTTAAACTGGCAGTTCTTGCTTTCCGCCACTTCAATGAATCTCTTCCTCACTATCTCTCTTCTTCTCTCTGCACCTACCAAAGCTCTCGTACCCTTCGCTCTTCTTCACAAAAACTTTTGAAAATCCCTAAGCGTTCTCTGAAATCTGTTGGCGAAAGAGCCTTCAGTTTTAGAGCACCTTCTATTTGGAACTCCCTCCCTGAAGACCTTCGTAATCAGCCTACTCTTTCTTCTTTTAAATCTCAGCTCAAAAGTTACCTCTTCAAAAAAGCCTATTCTCTTCTGTAGATGACTAGATCTCTCTTAAATTCCTCCACAACTAGTTCGGTGAGGCAGTTTATGCATGTAGGTGCGTCTGCCATTGTGTATTTTCTTTTTGCTGTGTGCATGAATATTGTATGAATAAGTGCAAATGGTGGATGTAAGCGCATTGAGTTGTACAACAAGAAATGCGCTATATAAGTATTATACATTATTATACATTATTATTATTATACAATGGAAGACTTTTTTACACCACACATTATCATGCATTCCAATCCGGTTTGATCTATTCCACTGTAACACTACACAGTATTCAACGCAATACAATACAACAAAATACAATACAATACAACACAAAACATTACAAGAAAATGCAGCATAATGCAAAACAATCAATACAATGCAATACTAATGCAATAAACACAGTAAAGAAGAACACACTGGTCTGTCAGTCGTACCTTTGGCCTTCCTAGACTGAATCAGGAGAGAGACAGTGGCGCTTCCGGAACTTTCTCCAAATATAGTCACATCCCGGGGGTCGCCATTGAAAGAGGATATGACGTCACGTACCCACTCGAGAGCCTGTATCACGTCTCTCAGCCCATAGTTCCCGATGCTTGCGTCATCTTCCGTGCTGAGAAATCCTTTGGAGGAGAAAGTCGAATGAAAAGATAGTAGTACACACACACACACACACACACACACACACACACTGACTGACTGAACTTTTATACCTACGGGGGAACAGTTAAGGCCGATGTCTTGTCTTGCATTCTGTCCTTGTCATCCACTCAGTCATCACCGCAGACACAGACTGAAGGTTGCGTCATTTGCTGATGGTCTGGCGCACCTCTAACACCAATGCTACCCGATGCAGGACAAGGCCACAGCCTGGCGGTCACATCGACGCGAACAGGGCTCAGCATCAACGGGAGATAAGCAGATCTCATGACGACCATCGCCAATTGCCACATATCAGTCACTGTCAGGTACAGAGCCAAACAAGGAAGTCGAGTCTTTTGCGCATCTCTTTGCCATGTCGCTGATAACACAGGAGGGGTACTGACGTATCTCTTTGCCATGTCGCTGATAACACAGGAGGGGTACTGACCAAGACGTGTCTTTGCCATGTCGCTGATAACACAGGAGGGGTACTGACCAAGACGTGTCTTTGCCATGTCGCTGATAACACAGGAGGGGTACTGACCAAGACGTGTCTTTGCCATGTCGCTGATAACACAGGAGGGGTACTGACCAAGACGTGTCTTTGCCATGTCGCTGATAACACAGGAGGGGTACTGACCAAGACGTGTCTGGAATCACAGGCAAGGGGCGAGCAGCACTGCGCACGCTAAGGAACAGCTCAACAGCCAGGAAATCAGTGCAGCTGAGAATCTGCTCATCTTGGCTTTAAATGCTGGATTCAACGTCTGTTTTGTGCCAAAACTGGAGGACATAAGTGATTGCTCGTTCTTCGTTTTCATTGTCCTCAATGTTGTTTGTTACTTTTGACTGAAGAAGACCAAAGAAGTCGAAACGCGTTGTGTTTTGTCTTGTAGTTTGTTTGTCCCTTTCGTCCAGTGGAATAGTAGTAACTTTCTCTTAGGTGTTTTAAATGCCAAACCGGTCTTGCTGTGCAGTCTTGAGATGTAGAGGAAGACCAAAGTTATGCGGTGGAAAGTACAGAATTCTCAGGCGCATTTCTTTATTTATTTGTTATTTACATCCGATGGCCAGAGTAAGTCCGAACAAGGCGTTGTGGCAAAGGGCATGATAGCAGTCAGTTACAAACAGATCCCTACGCGGAGAAAGTAGGGGTGGATACTACACACTCTTCGGACGCCAGCATGTAGTGCCACCTCTCAGGGCCTGATCTACAACCTGCACGTGAGAAGAAAGAAACGACGACACAGGAACGCTCAGAGAAGAGACACGGAGACAGAGTGAAAGAAAGGGAGTCCACTCGACGACAGCAAAGAGTATAGCTCAGAGCAGAGTTGTCGCCAGTGGCCTCTGACCTCCTAGGAAGACCAAGCGCCTGAGGAAGGAGAGTTGTCACGCACATGTCTTTACCATGCGCATCAATTACACTGACGTATCAACATGAAAACAGAAAATAATTACACTGACGTATCAACATGAAAACAGTAAATAATTACACTGACGTATCAACATGAAAACACAGTAAATAATTACACTGACATATCAACATGAAAACACAGTAAATAATTACACTGACATATCAACATGAAAACACAGTAAATAATTACACTGACATATCAACATGAAAACACAGTAAATAATTACACTGACATATCAACATGAAAACACAGTAAATAATTACACTGACGTATCAACATGAAAACACAGTAAATAATTACACTGACATATCAACATGAAAACACAGTAAATAATTACACTGACGTATCAACATGAAAACACAGTAAATATAAACAAAAATATCTATGATACTGCAGAATTTGGGAGTATGATTGATTTTGAGGAGCTTTTTTTTCTAAACACACACACACACACGCACACGCACGTACGCACGCCCGCACACACGCACGCACGCACGCGTAAACAAAGTTTTTGTTGTTTTTGTTAGAATTAAAAAATATATGCCTGTCTATGTGTCTGTATATCTGTCTGACTGTATGCATGTACGTACGTACATACGAATATACGCATGTATGTATGTATATAGGTATGCGTGTATGTCTGTCTGTCTGACCGTCTGTCTGCCTGTCTATCTGCATGTATGTATGTATGTGTGTATGTATGCTTGTATGTATACATGTAATAATCTATGTATATGCGTAGATGTTTTTATTTTGTTTAAGTGGTGAATGTCCATCCGTTCATATTCTTTGCGCCAGTGTGGAAATCAATGATTTGTTTAAAAATGTTATATAGGCCACGAAATTAGATTTCGTTCGGTTTGTTTTGTTTATCTTATTAGAAGAAAAATGTTTCCCACAAATGTCGGTTAGTTGGTCAGTAAGTCAATCGATTAATAGGTTGTGTGTGTGTGTGTGTGTGTGTGTGTGTGTGTGTGTGTGTGTGTGTGTGTGTGGTGCGTGCGTGCGTGCGTGCGTGCGTGCGTGCGTTGTGTGGTGTGTGGTGTGTGTGTGTGTGTGTGTGTGTGTGCGCGCGCGCGCGCGCGCGCGCGTGTTCACCGATTTCCCTTTTGTTGTTTTCCAATATGTATGATTATGTTCAAATTGTACTGTAGATGAAAATACATATTAGACAGATGAATGATTGAAGTTATTGAAAAGAAAAAAAAAAATCCGGCTTACCCAGTGCACCTAAGCGGAAGCTGACGGTGACCACAACCACTCCTTTGGAGGCCAGTTGTGTTCCGTTATAAAGGGAGCCGCTGCCAATGGTATATCCTCCACCGTGGATGAACACCATGACTGGATGAGGCCCAGTGTGGTCGGACACCTGTATCATATAGCATTGTATTGTATTGTATTCTATTGTACTGTGTTGTATTGTATTGTACTGTGCTGTATTGTATGTATTGTACTGTGTTGTATTGTATCGTACTGTATTGTATTGTATTGTGTCGTATTGTATCGTATCGTATCGTATCGTATCGTATCGTATCGTATCGTATTGTATTGTATTGTATCGTATTGTATCGTATCGTATCGTATTGTATTGCATTGTATTGTATCGTATTGTATGTTGTATAGTGTTATTTTGTATACTTATGTATTGTGTTGTATTCTAGTGTGTTATATTGTTATGTATTGTGTTGGTTGTGTTGTGTTGCGTTGCGTTGCGTAGCGTTGCGTTGCGTTGCGTTGCGTTGTGTCGTGTTATGTTGCGTTGCGTTGCGTTGTGTCGTGTTATGTTGCGTTGCGTTGCGTTGCGTTGTGTCGTGTTATGTTGCGTTGCGTTGCGTTGTGTCGTGTTATGTTGCGTTACGTTGCGTTGCGTTGCGTTGCGTTGTGTCATGTTGTGTTGCGTTGCGTTGTGTTGTGTTGCGTTGTGTTGTGTTGCATTGTAGTGTGTTGTACTGTGTTGTGTTGTGTTGTATTGCATTGTCTTGTGATATGCTGTGTTGTGTTGTGTTGTAAGGAATTGCATTATATTGTATTGTTCGTTATATTGTGTTGTATTGTGTTGTGTTGTGTTGTGTTGGGGTTGCGTTGCATTGTATTGTATCGGATTGTATTTGTTATAGTGTTGTGTTGTGTTGTGTTATATGCGTTGTGTTGTATTGTATCATGTTGTACTGTATCGTTATTTCATTGTATTGCCTTTGTATTGTGTTATATTGTATTGTAATGTATTTACCGTATTTTAATGTAATACGCTCTATTGTTTTGTATGAGATTGCATTGCAGTATATTGTATTGTACTGCATTGCATAGTATGCTGCATGGAGGACAGGCTTCTTTTCAGACCTGCCGAGGGTAGACATTTTTTTTTTTTTTTTTTCTGTCCCATATTTTGTGCCATCTTCTTCACACATCTCCCGCACCGCTCATTCCG
>CM065741.1:51123967-51136467 GCA_033310375.1 Conus canariensis | reverse complement strand
CCCTGTGGATTGCCGGTGCCGGGGCTGCGGCGGGGCCGACCGGGCTGTGGCTGTGGACGGGGTGTCGGAATGAGCGGCGTGGGTGCACTGCCTCTGAAGTTGCGCAGAGGTTGGGACAGCAAAAAAAAAAAAAAAAAAAAAAAAAAAAAAACCGTTACCGCAACCGTCAGAAAAATCAGCCCACCATTAGATGATACACATCTGTTTACATTACCACACATTTCGATTAGCTTCTAGCAAAGACAGACAAAGAAACATTAAAACCGATCAAATGATAACCATTATCTTCACACACGGACAAATGTGACACATTCCCACACATGCATCAACACGTCTGATCTGTGTAACTTGGCCACAGAGGACTAGAGATTCAATATGGCTACATATAGCTAGGGATTCAATACGGCCACAGAGGGCTAGGCATTCAATATGGCCACAAATAGCTAGGGATTCAATATGGTCACAGATAGCTAAGGATTCAATATGGCCACAAATGGCTAGGGATTCAATATGGCCACAAATGGTTAGGGAATCAATATGGCCACAGATGGCTAGAGATTCAATATGGCCAAAATGGGCTAGGGGTTCAACATAGCCATAGAGGGCTACAGATTCAATATGGCCATAGAGCACTAGGGGTTAAATATGGCCACAGAACGCTAGGGGTTCAACATGGCCATAGAGCGCTAGGGGTTCAATATGGCCATAGAGGGTTAGGGATTCTATATGGCCACAGAGGGGTAGGGATTCAATATGGCCACAGAGGATTAGGGATTCAATATGGCCACAGAGGATTAGGGATTCAATATGGCCACAGAGGGCTAGGGGATCAAGCTGACCACAGATGGCTTGGGACTCAATGTGGCCACAGAGGGTTAGGGATTCAATATGGCCACAGAGGGTTAGGGATTCAATATGACCACAGAGGATTAGGGATCATATGGCCAGAGGCTGGATTCAATATGGCCACAGAGGGCTAGGGATTCAATATGGCTACAGAGGGCTAGGGGATCAAGCTGGCCACAGATGGCCAGGGATTCAATATGGCCACAGAGGGGTAGGGATTCAATATGGCCACAGAGGGGTAGGGATTCAATATGGCCACAGAGGGGTAGGGATTCAATATGGCCACAGAATGCTAGATGATCAACACAGCCACAGAGAGCTAAGAGTTTAAGTTGACCAACGTCATTTTGTTGCAGAGAGCACTCTGCTTAAGTTATTAAAAAAACAACAACAACAGAAGAAAACAAACGAAAAGTCCACGCCATGGAGGCTCCGTTTGCCTTCAGTAAAACATCCAGTGCAGACTGGCCCTGTCCCTAACTTTGGATTTGCCCCAATCTGCATCATTATGGCTGGATTTACCCCAAATAATCTACTTTGTGCCTTCAATAATCTATTTATGCAGACTGGGCCTGCCCCTTTAAAATCTACCCAATAGAAGCGGGATTTGCATCTAACATCGAACTACCGCAGGATCAGAGTTGCCCGAAATGATCTTCCTCAGACCAGGTGGATCTGCGCCGCAAATGTGCCCGATGGACGACGAATTTAACCCTTTTAACTCACACAATGCAACCTGATCTGCCACAGTAGCATGCCCATGGGAAAGAGCTTTGTTCTTGCAATCTCATCTATGAATGTTAGATTTTCCCCAACACGAGCTTCTTTGTTCTTGTAATCTCATCTATGAATCTTAGATTACCCAACAAGAGCTTCGCTCTTGCAATCTCATCTATGAATTTTAAAGTTCCTCCAACAAGAGCTTCGATCTAGTGATCTCATCTATGAATGTTAAATTTTTCCCAACAAGAGCTTTGTTTTTGTGATCTCATTATGAATGTTAGATTTCCCCAACAAGAGTTTCGTTCTCGCAATCTCATCTACGAATTTTAGCTTTTCCCAAACAACAGCTTTGTTCTTGTAATCTCATTTATGAATGTTAGAGTTTCTCCAGCAAGAACTTTGTTCCTGTAATCTCATTTATGAATATTAGATTTTCCCCAAAATAATCTAACTAGCAAGGGTTGGCTTTGCGCCTATTACTGTAACCAATGTAGGCTGGCTTCTCAGAATGTACCTATGCAAGCTGCATCTGACCACGATAATCTACTTCACTCATAATAGATCTGCCAGTAATCTAACACTTGAAGGTGAACTTGTTCGAAATGGTTTACTCCAGGCAAACTGGATTTGCCCCCAATCATTTAACCTATGCATGCTACATTTGCCCCTGAGTAATCTACACTACTCAGTTTGGATTCCCCCAGTAATCTACCCAACAAACAGACTGTGTTTGACCAAAGTCAGACATTTTTTAAAGTCCTTAAGGTTGAATGGGGTGAAAAGTGATTCTTCTTTTCCGTAACACCGTCACAAGTCTCACCTGAAGGTAAAGAACATACACTTGTTGTTTTTTTCATATTCTGCTCCAAGTCAACACCGATGACATCACTGAAGAGGAGATCAGAACAGCCATCAAGACATTAAAGAGCAATAAGTCCCTGGGTTCGATGGAATAACAGCGGAAATGCTTAAAGGTGGTGGTGACTGCAACGTTTCGTGGACGTGCAGTCTCTGTAACCAGGTTTGGAACTCTGGCGTCGTCCCAGAGGATTGGAAGAATGGCGAAGTTGTCTGTGTTCCCCCAAAAAGGCAACCTTTCAGAGTGCGACAACTGGAGAGGAGTTACTCTACTGTCAATACCAGGGAAAGTGTACTGCCAGGTCATCCTCAGCCGACTGCGCGACGTAGTGGACAATGAGCTCAGCGAACAACAAGCAGGCTTCCGCTCGAAACGATCCTGTGCGGAGCAGATCTTCACACTAAGACAGATCATCGAGAAGTGTGGAGAGCACCAAGTACCCCTGGCCATCAGCTTCATTGACTTCTCCAAAGCATTTGGCAGTGTCCACAGTCCATCATTGTGGAAAATCATGAAACTCCAAGTGCAGAGTCAGGACAGAAGCTGGCTACAGTGACTGGTTTGAAGTTGTCACCGGGGTAAGGCAAGGTTGTATCCTCTCCCCTCTCTTCTTTGCACTTGCCATTGACTGGGTTTTGAAACACACAACCCAAGGAAAGGGAATGAAGTGGACAGAAGGAAACAGCCTTTCAGATCTGGATTTTGCCGATGACATTGCTGCTCTTGTAAGCACCACTCAAGATTGGCAGGTGCATGTAGACAATATCAGCAAGTTTGCAGGCAACATTGGCCTCATTATCAGTGCCAAAATTTCATCGACCAAAAACAAGTGGAATAAGTAGAGAACTTCATATACCTAGGCAGCTCCATCAACAACGCCAATGACCTCGACCACGAACTGAAGTGTCGTATTGGGAAGGCAACATCAGCATCCAATCAGCTGAATAACATATGGAACAGTAAGAAATTCTCCCTTGGAATCAAACTGAAATGTTATAACTCCAGTGTGATTTCAACGCTGTTATATGGCTGTGAAACCTGGCAACTGAAGACCACCCAGGAAGAGAAACTCGACGCTTTTGATACTAAGTGCCTACGGAAGATCTTGGGCGCCAAATGGTCAGACTTTATACCAAATGAAGAGGTCAGGGACAGGTCCAAACACCTCCCCGTGTCAACCATCGTCTGCAGACGGCGCCTCCACTGGCTGAGTCATGTCTTGTGATTACCCTCTCCAAGACCTGCGAACCAGGCCATTAAATGGACCCCAGCAGGCCAGAGAAAAAGAGGACGACCCAGGATGAGTTGGCGACAGACAGTGGAGAGAGAACACAGACTCGTTGACAGAGGATGGAGTGACACTAGCAAACTGGCTGAGGACCGTGCACAGTGGAGCACCTTGACTGCCTCAAGCGTCGCAGGACGCGGGAGCACTAAGTCTAAGAGCGGGTTTGTTATCATTCTAGCGCAAAAGGTTTGCTGAAATTTCTTAAGGTACTTTGGTTAGGAAATTGTGATCTGACTTGAAAAATCAGATTAAATCTAAAGCACGATATATCTGGTAGATTTTCAGTATATTTGTATTTTACACCAGTGTAAACTCGCAGGAGAAAACAAAAAGGAATATGTGACGTCGTGGATGATGTTGTGGGAACAGGTCGCAATTACCATTGGATAAGCGATTAATTAATGAAATCTTCTATCAAATCAGTCAATGCCTACAACTAACACCAGAGCAAGTACAATGCATTTTATCCCATCCATGAATGATTTATAATGATATGTAATGTTATAATGATATGTGTATATATATATATATATATATATATATATATATATTGAATTAAAAACAAAGCTTGCTCTTATGTCTTAGATTGAAGAAATACGGGGAGATAAGCATTCATATCAGACAGACAGACGTACATACATACGTACGTACATACATGCGTACATGCGTATACACATACACTGCAGATACGAATGCTTATCTCCCCCGTATGTATGTATGTGTATGTATGTATGTATGTATGTATGTATGTATGTATGTATGTATGTATGTATATATGTATGTATGTACCTATGTTTGTATATACGTATGCACTCATGTACAAACGCACGTATGTATGTATGTATGTATGTATGTATGTATGTATGTATGTATGTATGTATAAATATGTATGTATGGATGCATACGTACGGTATGTATGTATGTATGTATGTATGTATGTATGTATGTATGTATGTATGTATGTATGTATGTGTGTATGTATGTATGTATGTAGTGTATGTTGTATGTGTGTATGTATGTGTGTATGTATGTGTGTATGTGTTGTATGTATGTTGTATTGTATGTATGTATGTATGTATGTAATGTATGTATGCATGTATGCATGATGTATGTATGCATGCATGCATTATGTATGTATGTATGTAATGTATGTATGTATGTATGTATGTATGTATGTATGCATGCATGCATGCATCCATGCGCGCATGGACGGTTACATCAAACGTTCCAATAATATTCTAAGTGCACTTGGAACACCAGACATTTTCCCCCCACAGACTACACTAAAACCGTTGTGTTCTGTTTTCTTTAGAGGCTTCGCATGAATGGCTATAGCGGCACTTCAGAATGGCCTATGATGCACGTGAGCGGGTCTGCCACTTCCTGCCTTCCACACTGATTCACAGCGTCCTTCTTCGCATCTTCATCGAGTCCTTGGAAGACATCGTATGCCTCCGAACACTGCCCACTGTGAAGAGGCGCACAATGAAGGCAAAACAAACACGATCCAACGAGGACAGACGCAAAGGAACAAAACAAAACTCCGCCACCATCACCTTCACCATCACCAACAACTACAACAGCAGCAGCAGCAGCAGCGCCAATTATATACGCCAGAGAACCAAAGTGTACACAGACATTTCAAGTATCTAAATTCCCCAGCATCATTTGTTTTCGTGTAGATAAATCATGGGCAAGACTAGCTCCTCATCGTTGCCTATTACTATTATTATCATTATTCCAGAGGAAGATGCTTCACAACTTGTACTGTGGCAGCCAACTGGAGGGACAGCGAACAGGGGAAGGAAGACAACAGACTTCATTGATCTTCTCAAAAGGGACACTGGCCTCGAAAACATCGATGAGATCAAGGCAGCTATGTTGGACAGGAGCAAGTGGAAGGAGTACGTCACAGAGGCTGGATCGGGAGATCGGCCTAACTTATTATTATGATGATGATGATGATGATGATGATGATGAGGAGGAGGAGGAGGAGGAGGAGGAGGAGGAAAAGGATTATCATTATTACTAACATTATTATAATACTTCTTCTTCTTCTTCTTCTTCTTCTTCTTCTTCTTCTTCCTCTTCTCTCATCATACATCATCACAGCAGCAGCAGCAGCAGCAGCAGCAGCGCAGCTGCAGCAGCATTGTTATTATTATTATTATTATTATTATTATTATTATTATTATTATTATATTATCACTATCATCATCAATATTTTTTATTACTACTGCTGCTGCTACTACTACTACTACTACTACTACTACTACTACTACTACTACTACTACTATTGTCACTTGTTTTCTTCTCTTCTTCTTCTTCTGCTTCTTCTTCTCCTTCTTCTTCTTCTTCTTCTTCTTCTTCTTCTTCTTCTCTTCTTCTTCTTCTTCTTCTTCTTCTTCTTCTTCTTCTTCTTCTTCTTTGTCGTCGTCGTCTTTTTGCTATTCTTGGTGTTGTTGTTGTTGTTGTTGTTGTTGTTGTTGTCGTTGTCGAGCCAAACCTTGGCAAAAATATGGAATGCTGACCAAGGACGAATCCATTACATTTTAGAATGGAACCATTCGTTCGTATCGTGATCCAAGGGAAGATCTTCACAAATGGAAACTCCCTTGCTTTCCTTGATGTTGTAGTTGTGGTGTGCGGTTAGTCGACTTTGAAATGAAGGTATGTCACATCAACACATGCACTGTCTCTGATACACGTAAACCTTTGCTTTTCTAAGTCAAGTAAAATGCCCTGCTGCTTCAGGTGCATTCCATTTCTCAGGCTGCAGAGTTCTTGCTGTTGTAAGCTTCACGCTGCTGGAAATACAACTTTTCTTTGTTGCTGTTTCAAGCACTTCGACGTAGGTAGTTTAGCAAGAAATGGGGCTTTGTTCTTCTTTCGTTGAGAGGTTGACTTGTGTCATATATTTTGGAAAAAAAAGACTGTAGCTAATGAATCGTTTTCTCAGCAGTGAAGATCTTGGGGCACGGGGATGGGGGATGGGTGGGGGATGGGGGATGGGGGGTGGGGTGGGAGGAGGGAATGGTGACAATCGAAGGAGTTTGTTTGATGTCTGCATGAGAAAATGCCTAAACAAATCCAGGTAGGAACAGTCGACGATAGTTTGTCCGGTGAAATAAACCTGAGAATCACTGTCTATTTTATTAAGGGCAGAGGGGTGTGTTTCCTGCTAGAACAGACGTCACCTGTCTACTCTGAGTCCGCTTTGGTTTCCTCTTGTAAGGCAGGCAAATAGATCTATCTAAGTTACACAATGTCAGCTATACTCTCTAACTGTCTCTGGCTACCTCTTGTTACAATATTAGCTGTACTCTCGACCTCGTTCCGTCCTTCTGTCACAATGTTAGTATTATTCTATACCTCTCTTACTGCTCTCCTGTCACAATGTTAGCTTCATTCTATACATCTCTCAGTCTTCCTGTCACAATGTTAGCTTCATTCTATACATCTCTCAGTCTTCCTGTCGCAATGTTAGCTCATTCTATACATCTCTCAGTCTTCCTGTCACAATGTTAGCTTCATTCTCTACATCTCTCGGTCTTCCTGCCGCAATGTTAGCTTCATTCTATACATCTCTCAGTCTTCCTGTCACAATGTTAGCTTCATCCTATACATCTCTCAGTCTTCCTGTCGCAATGTTAGCTATGCTCCGTACACCTCTCTGTCCACCACGTGTCATAATGTTAGTAACAGGCAATCCACAGGGAGCAGTCACTGTCAAGTTGTCAAGAGGCAACCCACCGGAGGAGACACTGCGATGCCGAGTCCTTTCGCTGTGTTCAGTGACGCCTGTTCTGATCCAACATACGCAGGACATCACCTACTAAGCCCCCCACAATAATTGCTTGGTCGCGGAGCCGGCATGAGTGAGCTCTCCCTACGGAGGGCGCCACCACGTCCGTCCAGCGACAGCCCCCATGGACTCGCCGATACCGGTGACCCCGACAGAGCCAAACCAAGGCCACAGACGTGGAGAGGACCTCGAAGCGGACGTCACTATGAATCAGGGCATGAAGGGCGACAGCATTTGACAATTTGTTTTATGTTGATCGATGAGAATGAGGATGATGAAGATGATGCTATGGATTTCCATTCCGGTCTGAGACTGCAAGACAAGGCTGTACTATACGCTTACTTTCATGATATATATCGGCGTCAATCAGGCCTGAGAGATACAGACACCTGCAGTGTTGTCAGCAAATTTGAGCAACGTTCTCAGAGGCTCATCCATGAATTGAATGAAACTCAACTGTATGGTCCCAGTCTTCCCAATTGAGCCCTTAGCAAACTCAGCTCCGGGTAGGAGCCGGTCGTGGCAGAAAAATCCCACATGACTCTGATAGGAAGGAATCGAACCCACGACCTCCCAGCCGGGAGTTTGCGACGCTAACCACTTCACCACGGCGGCTAGTGCCTGTCACAAAGTTAATTACACACTGTACTCTGTCTATCGCTTGTCACAATTTTAGATATTTATTGCACTCTTTCCATCACGTGTCACAATGTGAGTGATATACTGTGCACTGTCTCTCACCTGTCTTGATGTTAGCTGTACATTGTACTCTCTCCATCACCAGTCACACACTTAGCCATTCATTGTTCTCTGTCCAGCACCAGTCTCAAATGTCACTGTACACTACATTCCCTGCCTAACCCCTCTAAAGGTAAGTATACTTACTTATCATCGTCCGCCAGTACACCTTGGTCAAGAAAGGCGTACATGATTTTTTTGGCCTCATCTTCCAGGCCCTTAAACCCTCTCCAAAAGGCCCCGTCACGCCGTCCTGAACACAACGTGTTGGGGAACTTGACAGTGCTGGTCCTTGGCACCTTCCGCCGCTTCGCCTGGAAAATGGCACAGCGAAAAACAACGGTTTAAAATGCAGTTGAACCTATTAAAAATAGGGGAGAAAATTCACGGTTTCCTTTCCGGTCTAGTTCATAATCTGCATATAAATAGCATGATACTAGTAACTTTTTGTCAGGTTAACGGTGTGTAAATTGTTTTTGGGGTTTATTTTTGAAAACTCAAAAGTCGATGGATTTTTTTTTTTTTAGATCCCTTACCGGTTGTGAGTGAAAGCAGGTGTGATGTAGGCTTTAGGGATCCCTCTGTGCAGATTTGGTCAAAAGAAGACCAATGGGACAGACGAGTCATGTAAATGTCTAACACGTGGGGTGGGTGAGGTATATTACCACCCGAGGAACGATTGGCCGAGCAGAGAGTGATGATATAGAATATAGTCTTGGCACGAGAGAGGTGTCAACAATGTTGCCACCAGATGAGTTAAAAGACTAGAAGGTTCTAAGAAGGTGTCAACAATGTTGCCACCAGATGAGTTGAAAGACTAGAAGGTTCTAAGAAGGTGTCAACAATGTTGCCACCAGATGAGTTGAAAAGGACTAAAATAAGGTTCTAAGAAGGTGTCAACAATGTTGCCACCATATGAGTTAAAAGACTAGAAGGTTCTAAGAAATGATGACACAAACGGCTCCAAGGGAACGGTGGTTTCCGTGACAGGAACACTGAAAACTGGCGGGGAGGTCTCAGGCATCAATCATACACCGTGACAGGAACACTGAAAACTGGCGGGGAGGTCTCAGGGATCAGTCATACACTGTGACAGGAACACTGAAAACTGGCGGGGAGGTCTCAGGCATCATCATACACGCGACAGGAACACTGAAAACTGGCGGGGAGGTCTCAGGCATCAATCATACACCGGACAGGAACACTGAAAACTGGCGGGGAGGTCTCAAGCATCAGTCATCACACCGTGACAGGAACACTGAAAACTGACGGGGAGGTCTCAGCATCAGTCACACACCGTGACAGGAACACTGAAAACTGCGGGGAGGTCTCAGGCATCAGTCATACACTGTGACAGGAACACTGAAAACTGACGGGGAGGTCTCCAGTGCATTCAATCAATACACCATCTTTGATAAGCGTGATACAGATTCTGTGAATCCTGATCAGGTTGATTTCGTAGTCAGTGTTCTTCACCATTGAATAGGATACTGTGTCCCGTGTGAAAAGCGTGATACTGATTCTGTGAATCCTGATCAGGTTGATTCCGTAGTCAGTGTTATTCACCATTGAATAGGATACTGTGTCCCGTGTGATGTCACCGTCCTGCTGGTTCCCCAGTTCAGGACTAACCTTTCAGTGGGGTCAGCCAGTCGACATTGTTGACCATTCCATAGGATTAACTATCCCATGTGATTTCACCCCCTACAAGCGTTGTGGTTATTCATCAATATCAACGATTTGCTTTGTTCTGTGAAACAGAAATGCGAGATGATGGCAGACAATACCGTTTCATTGAAGGAGTCAGATGGCTTAAAGTTATAAACAAGGCTCCAAGTCTCTATTTTCTCCATTAAAAAAATCATACTTCTACCATGATGGCACATTTAGAGTTCAGTTTCCTTTTTTACTCATATCATAGTCGTACCTCTCTCTCTCTCTCTCTCTCTCTCTCCTCTCTCTCTCTCTCTCTCTCTCTCTCTCTCTCTCTCTCATGTTTTTCCCCTCAAGATGGAGGCATGCGTGCGCGTGCGTATGCTGTACGTAACTGACGCAGTATTAGTTTTAATGTGCATGACTTTTAAAATTCGTACTTTTACCGTTTGCTCTTTTTTGGAACGTAAAACGCTGTTGATCATTCTTATGGAATATGCGCTGTACAAATAACTACCATTAAAATCAGTGGAAAAAGCAACATTGGATAGCCACACACGAAGAAAAGTTCAGTGTATAATTGACCTTTCTAATCCTGCGTGTTAAAGTTCAGTGTATAATTGACCTTTCTAATCCTGCATGTTAAAGTTCAGTGTATAATTGACCTTTCTAATCCTGCTGTTAAAGTTCAGTGTATAATTGACCTCTCTAATCCTGCATGTTAAAGATCAGTGTATAATTGATCTTTCTAATCCTGCATGTTAAAGTTCAGTGCATAATTTATCTGTCTAATCCTGCATGTTAAAGTTCAGTGTATAATTGACCTTTCTAATCCTGCATGTTAAAGTTCAGTGAATAATTGATCTTTCTAATCCTGCATGTTAAAGTTCAGTGTATAATTTACCTTACTAATCCTGCATGTTTTGTGCTGGCGTGTGGCGAGGAGCATCATGGTCTACAACCTACAGTGATCATGAGTTGTGGTTCTTGATCGGGGCTTGGAAGCAGCGACACAGAAGGCATCATGGTCTACAACCTACCGTGATCATGAGTTGTGGTTCTTGATCGGGGCTTGGAAGCAGCGACACAGAAGGCATCATGGTCTACAACCTACAGTGATCATGAGTTGTGGTTCTTGATCGGAGCCTGGAAGCAGCGACACAGAAGGCATCATGGTCTACAACCTACAGTGATCATGAGTTGTGGTTCTTGATCGGGGCTTGGAAGCAGCGACACAGAAGGCATCATGGTCTACAACCTACCGTGATCATGAGTTGTGGTTCTTGATCGGGGCTTGGAAGCAGCGACACAGAAGGCATCATGGTCTACAACCTACGTGATCATGAGTTGTGGTTCTTGATCGGAGCCTGGAAGCAGCGACACAGAAGGCATCATGGTCTACAACCTACCGTGATCATGAGTTGTGGTTCTTGGTCGGGGCTTGGAAACAGCGTCACAGAAGCGAAAACCCTCTTACAATCATGCTTTTTTTTCCTGATGGAGAGGGAGATCCGGTTGCCGATGACCTCAAAGCACAGATACTTCATAAATTCACCCGTGTCACGCAGGGTCCACATGTCTGTTGGCATCTGGCATGGGACACACAGAGATGACAACTTTTACACTGCCTCTGGAACCAGAACAAACAATAACGTGCCAGTCAACCTGACATACCAACAACAGGTGTGCCGTGCGCAGTGGGCTAAGTCATCCCGTCTAGACAGGCACGCCTTAAGACGCCCGCGGGTTCGAATCCCTGCATAGCGCCAGGGAAAAAAGTTGGCAGCAGAAGGGCATCTGGGAGTCATGACCTAGATGAAGCCCGGCTCCCTTAGAGTGTAAGGGTCCATGGCCGAAACACTTGTCAGAGGGGGGAGGAGGGGAGGAGGGGGGGGAGTTCAATTCTTCTTTCCATAGAGTGTCCACAATCATTAAGTTGATTATTCTGACACTTGTCAGAGGGGGGAGGGGTGGGAGTTCTTCTTCTTTCCATAGAGTGTCCACATCATCAAGTCGATTATTCTGACACCTGCGTGTGTATGACCGTTTTTTATCCCACCATTAAGGCAGCCGTACTCCAACTTCGGGAAAGGTGCATCCTATGTGTAACGTGTCATCCACACCAACGGCCAAGCTGGCCTTCTCTTCTGAAAGACCTTATGCTGTCAAGCTGGCCTTCTCTTCTGAAAGACCTTATGCTGTCAAGCCGGCCTTCTCTTCTGAAAGACCTTATGCTGTCAAGCCGGCCTTCTCTTCTGAAAGACCTTATGCTGTCAAGCCGGCCTTCTCTTCTGAAAGACCTTATGCTGTCAAGCTGGCCTTCTCCTCTGAAAGACCTTATGCTGTCAAGCTCTCCCTAGAGTTTCTTTCTGTTGTGAGCTGGGCTATCGAAGAAGTCGAACGTCACTGCAGATTGTTCTATATGTACAAGGGTTGCTCTCCCGTGTACCACACATCACCACAAGGCAACATCACCGATATTGTCATACTAAGCATTTTTGTTTCCAATCCACAAACACACAGGTAACAGGATAGAAGAAGAAGAAGAAGAGAAGAAGAAGAAGAAGAAGAAGAAGAAGAAGAAGAAG
>CM065741.1:51116467-51118967 GCA_033310375.1 Conus canariensis | reverse complement strand
AAACATAAAGCCAATATGGATGGATGGAAAAGCATTTAAAACAATCAAAAAGAAATATAAGATGTTCAAAAGATACTTGTGCACTAAATCAGGACGGGATTACTTAAGATATATTGAAATAAGGAATTTAAGCAACAGACTTATTAAGAGAAGCCGTAAAAATTACGAAAGAGAAATAGGTAAAGAAAGTAAAAGTAACCCCAAAATGTTCTGGAAATATGTTAAAGAAAAGATAAAAATAAACACTGGAATAGGCACATTGAAAAGGAAAGATGGAAGTTTGGTAGATAACGATAAAGAAAAGGCAGAAACGCTAAACGACTTCTTCTCTAGCGTTTTTACACGTGAGGACCTAAGTAGCGTCCCAAACTTACCAGAGTGTTCCCGATCTGATGGTGTACCTATATGTGATGTAAGGGTAACCACGCATGCAGTTAAAAGCAAATTGAAAGAGTTAAACCCTAACAAGTCTCAAGGTCCCGATCTCATTCCACCACGAGTGTTAAAAGAAGTACGTGATGAGATAGCTAGTCCACTATGTAAAATATTTAACAAATCCTTAGAAACAGGGTCCTTGCCTAGAGATTGGAAGACTGCAGAGGTCACAGCTATATTTAAAAAAGGTTCCAAAACAGACCCAGGTAATTACAGGCCGGTGAGTTTGACTTGTATTGCATGTACGATTTTAGAGAGCTTTGTAAGGGATGTGGTAGTTGCTCATTTTACTGAAAATGACTTATATGCTAAATGCCAACATGGATTTAGGAAAAAGAGATCATGTGTCACACAACTACTAGAAGTAATAGACAACCTAACAGAATTGGTAGATAATGGGGAGCCAATTGATATAATGTACTTGGATTTTAGAAAGCCATTTGATTCTGTCCCCCACGAAAGGCTGCTAACTAAACTGAAAGCGTATGGAGTAAATGGTAATGTTCTAAACTGGATCAGAGGTTTTCTTAAAGGAAGGTCACAGTTAGTGAGAGTGGGAGACATCTGAGGTCCTAAGTGGAGTTCCACAGGGTAGTATCCTAGGGCCCATATTATTCACTGTGTTCATTAATGATTTACCGGACATGACTCAAACCACTTGCAAAATATTTGCAGATGACACAAAAATATATGATAAGGCGACAAACAGCATAAAGATCCAACAGGACATAAACAAGCTACAAGAATGGTCAGATGAATGGAACCTTTACTTCAATGTAGCAAAATGTAAGGTGATGCACATTGGCAAAAAGAATAAACAGTTTGAATATACTATGATTGTGAACGACGAATTGCAGAAAATAAATACATGTGATGAAGAAACAGACCTGGGAGTAACCTTTGATAAAGATCTATCCTTTGATCCTCACATCCAGCGAGTTGTAAATAAAGCAAATCAGATGATGGGACTCATCAGGAGAAGTTTTACCTTTCTAGAAAAGGAGACATTTGTCAAATTATTTAAAGCATTTGTTAGGCCCCATCTCGAATACGCTAATGTAATTTGGAGTCCCCATCTCAAGAGACAGTCAAAAATGATAGAAAATGTACAAAGGCGAGCTACTAAAATCCTGAAGGGAATGTAGTAATTTAAACTATAAAGAAAGATTACATTATCTCCAATTATACTCACTGAAAGGAAGGAGGATCAGAGGAGACCTGATTCAATTTTTTAAAATATTCCATAATTATGACGATGTTAATGTGCATGCGCTTTTCAAATTCTCAGAAGTGGATTGCACGAGAAATAATGAAGGCAAGATTTTTTATCAGACATTGCCATACTAACAAAAGAAAGTCTTGTTTTACCTTCAGAATTGCTAATTATTGGAATGCACTGCCTACTAACACCAAATATGCACCTGACATCAACAGCTTAAAAAAACTCCTAGATGAAGACCCAAAATTGAAAGATCTTTTCTTTAGTGTGGATATAATGTTATTTATAAGATAGGCATGCAACCAGACCGAAATTAAATTGAAAAATAATGAGGGGACGCAAACAGGCCGTAAGGCCTAAGGCTAAAAAAAGCCGGTCCCTATTACTACTACTACTACTACTGCTACTACTACTACTACTACTACTACTACTACTAACTACTACTACTACTACTACTACTAAAACAATATGGGGACATTGCAAAATGTTACTCCTACGTGAAAGGTTTCAACACACAGACACACGCACACATGCGCGCGCGCGTGCGTGCGTGCGTGCGTGCGTGTGTGTGTGTGTGTGTGTGTGTGTGTGTGTGTGTGTGTGTGTGTGTGTGTGTGTGTGTGTGTGTGTGTGGCTTTTTACCTTCTCAGAGACTTCTTCCAGTTCTTCAAGGAACTATACGAGCAGCTGAAATCGGGACATTCACAGAGGTTAAAGCTGCTCTTGATCAGCATCTTGGCATGACATATTCCGACATTCAGATTGTAGCACCACTTGAAATCCACGCCTTACATGGCTTGTGGCGCCAGAGTAAAAGCTCAGTGACTGGATGAAGCAATGAAAATG
>CM065741.1:51086467-51111467 GCA_033310375.1 Conus canariensis | reverse complement strand
TAGCTGAACAGAAGGAAACGTTATGAGGTAGCATGTCAGCATGGTGCACTGTCAATACAGAACTAGCTGAACAGAGGAACGTTATGAGTAGCATGTCAGCATGGTGCACTGTCAATACAGAACTAGCTGAACAGAAGGAAACGTTATGAGGTAGCATGTCAGCATGGTGCACTGTCAATACAGAACTAGCTGAACAGAAGGAAACGTGAAGGAGGTAGCAGGCCCACACGAAGAAACAAAGAAGGGAAGGAGGTCAGCTTGTTAATACATTGCAGAGGAAGTAAGCTGCCATAGTGAAAGGTCCGTGAGAAAGCAGGCCAGGATTACGAAACATCAAGAAAGAAGCGGGCTAACATCGGGGAAGAAAAAGATCAACGTGATACATTATCAAAAAGCAAGGAGGTTTGCGTAGTGAACACCAAGAGGAATACTAAGCCAACATAACAAAACGTGAAAGATAAAGTAAGCAAACTTCGTGAAACTCCAAGGAAAAGTAGGCCGATATAGTGACACGCCAAGAAGGAAGTAGGCCGAATGAATGAATCGTCAAGAAGGAAATAGGCCAACATAATGAAACGCCAAGGGGGAAGTAGGCCGACATAGTGAAACGTCAAGGAGGAAGTAGGTCGACATAGTGAAACGCCAAGGAGAAAGTAGGCCGACATAATATGACTCCAAGCAGGAAGTAAATCAACATTTAAAAAAAAAAGACAAGGAAACAGTTGGCCTACTTAGACAAACGTTAAAGAGGAAGTAGGCCGACATCGAGAAACACCAAGGAGGAAGGAGATCAACATAGTGAAACACCAAGGAGGAAGGAGATCAACATAGTGAAACACCAAGGAGGAAGGAGATCAACATAGTGAAACACCAAGGAGGAAGGAGATCAACATAGTGAAACACCAAGGAGGAAGGAGATCAACACAGTGAAACACCAAGGAGGAAGGTAGTATCAACATAGTGAAACGTCAAGGAGGAAGTAGATCAACATAGTGAAACGCCAAGGAGGAAGGAGATCAACATAGTGAAACGCCAAGGAGGAAGTAGATCAACATAATGAAACGCCAAAGAGGAAGTAGATCAACATAGTGAAACGCCAAGGAGGAAGAAGGCCGACATAGTAAAACCATAAGAAGGAAGTCGACCAATGTAATGAAACGTCAAGGGGGAAGTGTGCCGAGATAGAGAAACGACAAGGAGGAAGTAGTCTGACATAGTGAAACGTCAAGGAGGAAGTAGGTCGATATAGAGAAACACCAAGTAGGAAGTAGGGTGACATAGTGAAACCATCGTGAGGAAGTAGACCGACATACTGAAGCACAAAAGAGGAAGCAGATCAACATAGTGAAATACCAAGGAGGAAGTAGGCTGACATAGTGAAACGCCAAGGAGGAAGTAGGCTGACATAGTGAAAGGCAGCAAGGGAGGAAGTAGGTCGACATAGTGAAACGCCAAGGAGGAAAAAGGACAAATAGTCGAACGTGTACGAAAATGTAGATGAACATAGTGAAACGCCAAGAAGGAAGAACGCCAACATAGTAAAACACCAAGGAGGAAGAAGACCGACATAGTGAGATACCAAGGGGAAAGTAGTCCAACTTAGTGAAACTTCAAAGAGAAAGTAGGCGAATATACTGAAACACCAAAGAAGTAGGCCGACATAGTGAAACGCCAAGGAAGAAGTAAGCCGACATAGTGACACGCCAAGGAGAAAGTAAGCCGACATAGTGAAACACCAAGGAGGAAGTAGACCGACATATTGAAACGCCAAGGTGGAATTAGGCCGACGTAGTGAAACGCCAAACAGGAAGTAGGCCGACATAGTGAACCACCAAGGAGGATGTAGGTTGACATACTAAAACTCTAAGGAGGAAGTAAATCAACATTTTTAAAAAGCCAAGGAGAAAGTTGGCCTCCTTAGAGAAACGTCAAAGAGGAAGTAGGCCGACATCGAGAAACACCAAGGGGGAAGGAGATCAACATAGTGAAACGCCAAGGAGAAGTAGGCCGACATAATAAAAGGTGAAGGAGGAAGTAGATCAACATAGTGAAACCTCAAGGAGGAAGTAGGCCGATATAGTGAAACGCCAAAGAGGAAGTAGGCCAACATAGAGAAACTCCAAGGAGGATGTAGATTAACATACTGAGACACCAAACAGGAAGTAGATCAACATAGCGAAAAGTCAAAGAGGAAGTGATCAACATAGTTAAACGACAAGGAGGAAGTAGGCCGACATTGTGAGACGCCAAGGAGGACGTAGGCCGACATAGTAAAACCATAAGAAGGAAGTAGACCAACGTAATGAAACGTCAAGGGGGAAGTGTGCCGAGACAGAGAAGCACCAAGGAGGAAGTAGGCCGACATAGTGAAACGTCAAGGGGAAATTGTGTGGAGATACAGAAACACCAAGGAGGAAGTAGGCCGACATAGTGAAACGCCAAGGAGGAAGTAGGCTGACATAGTGAAACGTCAAGAAGGAAGTAGGGCGACATAGTGAAACGCAAAGGAGGAAGTAGATCAGCATAGTAAAACGTCAAGGAGGAGGAGGAAATAGGCCAAATAGTGAAACGTGAATGAAGAAGTAGATGAACACCATGAAACGTCAAGAAATAAGTAGACTGGCAAAGTGAAATGCGAAGGAGGAAGAAGGTCAATATAGTGAAACGCCAAGGAGGAATTAGGTCGACATAGTGAAACGTCAAGGAGGAAGTAGGCTGACGTGGTGACACGCAAAAGAGTAAGGAGGCCGACATAGTAAAACCATAAGGAGGAAGAAGACCAAGACAGTGAAATGTCAAGGAGAAAGTAGGCCGACATAGTGAAACCGTAAGGAGGAGGTAGGCTGACATAGTGAAACCGTAAGGAGGAGGTAGGCCGACATAGTGAAACCGTAAGGAGGAGGTAGGCCGACATAGTGAAACCGTAAGGTGGAGGCAGGCCGACATAGTGAAACCGTAAGGAGGAGGTAGGCCGACATAGTGAAACCGTAAGGTGGAGGTAGGCCGACATAGTGAAACCGTAAGGAGGAGGTAGGCCGACATAGTGAAACCATAAGGAGGAGGTAGGCCGACATAGTAAAACCGTAAGGAGGAGGTAGGCCGACATAGGAGTAGGAAGCAAGCCAACATAGTGAAACGCCAAGTAGGAAGCATGCCAACATAGTGAAACGCCAAGGAGGAAGCATGCCAACATAGTGAAACGCCAAGGAGGAAGCAGGCCAACATAGTGAAACGCCAAGGAGAAAGCAGGCCAACATAGTGAAACGCCAAGCAGGAAGCATGCCAACATAGTGAAACGCCAAGGAGGAAGCAGGCCAACATAGTGAAACGCCAAGCAGGAAGCATGCCAACATAGTGAAACGCCAAGCAGGAAGCAGGCCAACATAGTGAAACGCCAAGCAGGAAGCATGCCAACATAGTGAAACGCCAAGCAGGAAGCATGCCAACATAGTGAAACGCCAAGGAGGAAGCATGCCAACATAGTGAAACGCCAAGGAGGAAGCAGGCCAACATAGTGAAACGCCAAGGAGGAAGCAGGCCAACTTTGTGACATGTCAAACAAGACGTAGGTCTGCATGGTGACATGTCAAGTATGGAGTAGGTCAACTTGCTGAAATGTTGAGGGGCGTGTAGGTCAAACTAGTGCATTGTCAGGAAGTAGTGTTTTTTTTTTTTTATTCATACTGTCTTACCTTTCTACTTTAAACGGACCAAGTATGGCGGCCTTGAACATGCAGTTGTAATTGTGGTGAAATGAACCGCCGGCTCTGCCGAAAGCGGTCACACTACCGGCCGCCACGTGACAGACGCTGAGGCCCTTATTCGTTTCTTCACACAGAACAGTTTATAATTCTCCACCATTGTCATCTGTCTATAGCGTTTCACTGTGAGGTTTGTCTGTCAGTCTGTCTGTATGGTATAGTATAGTATAGTATATAGTATAGTATAGTATAGTATAGTATAGTATAGTATTGTATAGTATAGCCTAGCGTAGCATGATATATAGTATAGATTTACTAGTAGTAGTGTATAGTGTAGTGTTAGTGTAGTGTAGTGTAGTGTAGTGTAGTGTAGTGTAGTGAAACGTAGCCCAGTGTAGCGTAGTGTTCTGTGGTGTATTCTAGCCTAGTCTACCCCCAAAGTAGAGTATAATACAATATAAAAAGTTTGGTGAAGCATAACATTAAATCCAAAGTATAAATACCCATACACGAATTTTGTTTTTCACTCATTTAATACTGATCCCACGCAGAAAAATGGACAGGTTTCATTGTCATAATGAATTCCGGACATTTTGACACACAAAACTGTTAACGTTTGGAAATTTGGCATTTACATATACAAATGTTCAATTGAAAATCCATGAAGCAGCACAAACTTATAGTCTAGTATGGCGTAGTATACTGTAGTATAGCGTAGTATACTGTAGAATAGCGTAGTATACTGTGGTATAGCGTAGTATAGTTCAATGAAGGAACTTCAGTTGTTTGCCAGGAGACTATCCTTAGAGAAGATGCCCCCTCACACTCCACCCCTCTCTCTCTCTCTCTCTCTCTCTCTCTCTCTCTCTCTCTCTCTCTTCACCCACACCCTTAACCCTCCTCATGCAATAGTTTCAGGCTTTAACTCCACACACTCTCTATAGACCAAGCCACTTCCAAGTCATCATGATATTTAGAGGCCTTTCTGCTTCCGCTTTGTTGTTGTTGTTATATTAGACAATTTTAATGTTAACTAGATTGGAATCCGTGTGTTCGGAATTGCGAGGCTGGACCGCCTTGAGACAGCAGACGTCTTAACCACTTCACTACCAGACACCAAGTTCCAACCAGGCTGACTGCTACTACCACCTAAGCAGATGCAGAGCAGATCAAGTGCTACTGTTCAGACTAAAGACTGGGATTAACAGACTGGCAAGTCTACCATATGCCCATGCACAGAGGCCAAACCGGACACTGAGCACATACTACAGGACTAGCACCTCCATCCCACTGCCACGCAGAACACATGGCCGGAGCCAGTGGCTCTGAGGGCCAAGCTCTACGGGGACCTGACGGACCTTCGGAAGACAGCCAACTTCGTGCAGGCAACTGGCACCACCATCTGATTGTTGGAGAAGAGGTAGACTACCAGACACCTGTTTTAAGCTGGGACTGGCACCACCATCTGATTGTTGGAGAAGAGGTAGACTACCAGACACCTGTTTTAAGCTGGGACTGGCACCACCATCTGATTGTTGGAGAAGAGGAGGACTACCAGACACCTGTTTTAAGCTGGGACTGACACCACCCATCTGATTGTTGGAGAAGAGGAGGACTACCAGACACCTGTTTTAAGCTGGGACTGGCACCACCATCTGATTGTTGGAGAAGAGGAGGACTACCAGACACCTGTTTTAAGCTGGGAAGTGTGACACTAAGAAAATTAACTTTTGTTTCCCCTCGTCCAGATCCAGCTGGAATTCCTTGGAGGTGTGTCTGCCATCGTGTCTACTGTCTGGTCTTCTTCTTCCCAAAAATGGAGAGCTGTTTCCTCTATGCAGAACCAAATATCTAATGTTTGTCGTGCATGCTTCCTGGAATTGCGACGTATTGCTTCTATCCGGTCTTACCTCTCCACACAGGCAACAATCAGACTCATCACCGCCATGGTAATGTCCCGACTAGACTACTGTAACTCTGTGTTAGCAGGACTTCCTTCAGAACAGCTTGCACGATTACAAAGGGTGCAAAACAGTGCAGCTCGGCTTGTTCTCAAAAAGCGTAAAAATGAGCATATTACACCTTTGTTACGTGAACTCCACTGGCTTCCCATCAAATATCGATGGCAGTTCAAAATCGCAGTTTTTGCCTATCGTTTCTTTGATGGGACACTCCCACAGTATCTTTCTGCTTCTCTGTCCACCTATCAAACTTCTCGGTCTCTTCGCTCATCTCAAAAACTTCTGAAAATTCCTAGGCGCTCGTTAAAGACAGTCGGTGAGAGAGCATTTAGCTTTAGTGCGCCCACTCTTTGGAATTCTCTTCCTGACAGCTTACGTGACCTGCCTACATTATCTAAATTCAAGTCAGAGTTAAAAACATACTTCTTTAGGAAAGCCTTCTTCAACCATAATATCTGAATGCTGTGTCTATTATTATGACCTGACTTTTTATGTACTGCATGCATAACTGTATTGTTTACGCTTGAACCGATGAACTTGATAAGTGCGCCTGTGTCGGTAGGGGTGTGTGTGTGTGTGTGTGTGTGTGTGTGTGTGTGTGTGTGTGTGTGTGTGTGTGTGTGTGTGTGTGTGTGTGAACACATGTTAGTGGGAGTGTTTGAGTGTGTGCTGAGCGCAATGAGTTGATCCCAAGAATTGCGCTATATAAAATCCATACATTATTATTATTATGAGATCAAAGCAGATGCGCCGACAACCACTACCCTTCCCCTTCCCCCCACTTCCCACCCTTCCCTTGATTCAATTTCTTTAGGCAGAACTTTGGCTTTGAAACCCGGTTCCTCTCAGCTGCTGGCTGGACTGACATACTTCTCAGTCTTGTAGATGTGTGCTTTCTCCAATTCCTCATACATATGAGATTTAGATTCAGTCACAATTATCCGTTTTGCTGAATTTCAAAGAGGGTGGTACGTTTTCATAGTCTTCACGTTGATTTATTTGTTTGTGTGTTTGTATCCGTTATGCAAGACTTGCTGTGCACTACCAGTCATCGGCTCCATTTAGTCAGTCTTTATCAACCAATCCTATGAAGACACGTAAGCCACATTTCATTTCACCCGAGAATTCTTTGGAGTATGCATTACCACGTAGTACAATGCCTCTACTGGCCTTGCTAGAACACCTCTTCGATTCGTTTGAGCACCATTTTCATTATTCCATGTTTTATCACGCCTCTCTTTGCTTTACCCTTTGCTTTTGTCTACGATTTGATTTCACTTCTTGCCTGTGGGTGCGTGTTAGTCCTGTTATTCCCATTATCTTCAAGCTTTTTTTTCGGTCGTGTTCGCTGCTTTACACGTTTCCTCCCAGTCTTCAGCTTATACTGGATTATTTCCACAGCTGTTTTCTCTTTCCAGTCCTTCACCAAGGTTAATAACGTTGGTCTTTCAACGCTTTACTTCTCCAAGATGGATTTCAAGGGTAGCTTTAGCTTAGTGTAGGAAGACTTGGGCACACTGCCAGTGAGACTAGATGAGACACAAACTGTGGAATTGTCAGAAGAAAAACCACGCCAGCAGATGTTTCAGCAACACTATAGTACACAACAGTTCATGATCTGAACAATTTTGACATATGGCCGATAGATACGATACTAGCGGACCTGAATAGATGACCGGGTGTGCAGAGTAGGCCTTATACAACTTTGACATATGGCCGATAGATACGATACTAGCGGAACTGATATATGAATAAACTGTGGTGTGCAGAGTAGACCTTATACAATAGATGACCGGGTGTGCAGAGTAGACCTTATACAATAGATGACCGGGTGTGCAGAGTGAAAAATGACCCTAGTAATGACAATAGATGACCGGGTGTGCAGAGTAGAAACCTTAAACAAACTTTGCATGAAACTAGCACCTTGAAGTTACAAACAGACGAATCTTGAATTATGTCCATTGGATGTGCATGAGCTACAGACCTGCATTTTACTACAGTCCCCCACGAGTGTGACCGATAAGAGCATGTCAATAAAGCAGCCAGCACTTCATTGCAAAAACAGAACATACTAAGTACGCGAAATAAACAGCAGCCCTGAGTCTCAGGCAAACCACGTGCAAGACGCATGATCGCGATACCGCACCTCTCGAATTGAGTTATGCAAAATTGAAGAATTGCTCATGAAGACATATTCTCTATCCATTCATAAGGCACATAGCATGCAACCCTCAGCCATAGTGATATTTATCTGACCCGAGACCGGTATTTATAGACCCAGAAGTAGAGACCTGGTTTGTTATGGGTTCAGTTGGGAAGAATGGGACCATACAGTCGAGATCCATCCACTTAATGGATGGGCCTCTGAGAGTCTTGCTTAAATTGCCTAACCAACACACAGGTGTCTGTATCTCAAGGGCTTAGCTGACGCCAGGATATATTATGAAAATAAGCGTAGAGTATAGCCTTGTCATATAGTCCCAGACCGGATTGGAAAGGAAATCCGTAGCCTTATTTTCATCATCCTCATTCTCATCGATCAGCATCAAAAAGTCTCTAACTCCGTGGCCCTTCTTATTCTGCTCTCGTGGTGACCTCATTTTCAATGTGCTCTTTATCTTGGTTTGATTCTGTCGGAGTCACTAGTATCCTTGAGTTCATGGAACTGCCATTGGATGGACCGGGTGGTGCCCCCTGGATGGAGAGCTCACTTATAACGGCTCCGTGACTAGGCAAATCATTGTCGTCAGTAAGGGGCTAAGTAGGTGGTGACTAGGCAAATCATTGTCGTCAGTAAGGGGCTAAGTAGGTGGTGACTAGGCAAATCATTGTCGTCAGTAAGGGGTTACGTAGGTGGTGTCCTGCGTGTGTTGGATCAGAATAGGCGCCACTGAACACCACCAAAGTGACCAGGTAGCAGTGCAGTGTCTCCTCTGATGGGTTGCCTCTTGACGACTTGACACTGACTGCACCCTGTTAATTGCTGGTGCCGGGGGCTGTGGTTGTCTACATGAAATTCGAAAGAGTGGTGTGGGTGCAATGCCACTGAGGTGGCGCAGAATATCGGACAGAAAAAAAAGAATGCATGTAGTACACATCTACAAGACTCAAAAGTACGCCTGTCTAACCAACAGGGAATCTGATTTCTGAGCTAAAGTCTTCCCATCATGGTTGAAGCATGAGGAAAGGACGTTGGTGGTGTTGGTGGGGGGGAGGGGGGGGGGAGGGGGGTGTTGTCGGCACATCTACTTTAATCTTGTGAACAGTTCTTCATTTCTGGGAAGACGAAGACCAGACCCCGATACATGATGGCAGAAGCAGCTGGAAGGAGTTCTAGCTGGATCTGGTGGAAGAGGAACAACAGTCAACGTTGATCTTGTCGAAAAAGAATAACAGCCAAATTAATCTGGTCAAGGAGGAAGATAAATCAAGTTTGATCGGATCATGGAGGAACTGAAGTCAACTTTGTACGTGTTACAGCCCACAGCTTAAAACAAGTGTTCGATGGCTAAGTGATTAAGACATCTGTCACACAGAAGGCTGGCTTTGCCATCCTGAAGGTAGCCTACTAATTCGAATGCAGTGGACATTTAAAAAAAAAAAACAACAAAGGTTGGAGCAGAAAGGCATTCAGGGCCTATGACTTGGAAGTGGTCTGTTCCTTACAGAGTGTATGGTGCTAGGGCCTGAAACCATGGCATGAGGAGGGTGGGGGTGGGAGTGATTGTGCGTGTGTGTGACGGGGTGCCTTCCCAAGACCTGCTGTACACCCTGAAGTCTCTGAGCTAGACTACCTACACTACACTACACTACACTACACTACACTACACCACTACACTACACTACACTACACTACACTACACTGAAGTCCTCATCTAGACTAGACTAACTAGACATCTAACTAGACTAGACAGACTAACTAGACTAACTAGACAACTAACTAGATGCACAACATACAAAACAGTACACACACTACACTACACTACACTACACTACAACACTACACCATACCCAACCATACCACCATACATACCATACCATACCAACCACACCACACCACACACACCACACCCATCAACCATACTATGTTATACTATCCTATCCTATCTTAGTCGTGGGGCGACCCGGACCTCTGCAGACGGGACTTCCAGCAGGACCGTCGCCCCACCTCGATGAGGACGGGACAACCCGGTCTATTGCAGACTGGAACCCAACAAAGTGGCCTTAGAACAGAAATGCTCGGCGACGGTTTTCAAAGGCAGAGACGGTGCTCTCAGCTCAATGAACGACTCACACACCCTCTGTTAGCACTAGAACGGTAAACGGTTGTCGCAAATACTGTCGTAAACGACCGGAGATACCTGATTCATACATTCCTCGTGTTGTGATGAGCGACAAACCGCAGGCTGAGGAGAGGTTGGGGGATGGAAGGGGAAGGTAAGAACTGCACGTACGGCTCACTCCGCCTCTCCACTGGTTGAACCACTTCAGGGTGGGGAAATGGCAGAGGATGTCCGTGACAACTCTACTCTACTCTACTCTACTATGCTATGCTATGCTATACTATACTATATTATACTATACTGTAACTTTGCGTTACATCGTGACATTTTCGTTGGACATATACATGTAAATGCCGAATGTTCCAAAATGTTCCAATTTCATTATACAAAATTTCCGGTTTTCATGTTAACAATGAAATTCTCTCCATGCCACTGCGTGGGATCATCTCTTTCAAGGGCAATAAAAACTAAATATGTGTGTGGCAGTTATACTTAGGATTTAATATTATGCTTCATCGTACTTGTCTGTACTGTACTATACTGTATTTTAGATTAGTCTAGACTAGACTAGATTAGACTAGAATAGATTACACTAGACTAGAAGATACCACACAACGCAACGCAACACTGGGCTACACTGCGCTGTACTGCCATGTTCTATACTACACTGCACAGCACTACATTACACTACGTCTGTCAACTAGACGCTTCATTAGTAGCTAGTCCATCAACCAATCTGTCCATCAGTCAGTCAGTCCATCAGTCAGTCAGTCCATCAATCAGTCAATTCATCGACCATCAGCCTTTCAATCAATAAATCAGCCGATCTATCAGTCAGGCCATCAACCATTAATATTAATCAATATCTAATTCATCAGTCACATAGCTAATGAATAAATCAGCCAGCCCATTAATAAACCAGTCCATCAACAATTAAGCTCATCAACAAATCAGCCCATCAGTCAGTCAGCCCGTCGACCATTTAATGATTTAGTTAGCCAATTATCCAGTCAGTCCGTCAACGGATTAGTCTATTGATCAGTCATTCCATCAATCTGTCATTCCATGGACCAACCGATCCAAAAGTCAGCCAGTCCATCAACCCAGTCAGTCCATCAGCCAATCCGTCAACCGGTAAGTCCATCGACTGGCCAGTTCATCAGCCAGCCAGGTCATCAACCAGTCAGTCTATTGAACAGCCCGTCCATCAACCAGTCAGTCTATCGAACAGCCAGTCCATCAACCAGTCAGTCTATTGAACAGCCAGTCCATCAGTGATTCAGTCTATTGAACAGCCAGTCCATCAACAGTCAGTCTACTGATCAACCAGCCCATCAACCAATCGATCTATTAACAGCCAGCCAATCAACCAATCGATCTATTAACAGCCAGCCAATCAACCAGTCAGTCTATTGACCAGCCAGTCCATCAACCAATCAGTCTATGGACCAACCAGCCCACCAACCAGTCAGTCTATTGACCAGCCAGTCCACCAACCAGTCTATTGACCAGCCAGTCCACCAACCAGTTAGTCTATTGACCAGCCAGTCCACCAACCAGTTAGTCTATTGACCAGCCAGTCCACCAACCAGTTAGTCTATTGACCAGCCAGCCCATTAACCCATGAGTCCACCAGCCGGTGACACATACCATTGAGGGCAGCAGAAGACAATGACGCTGTCAGGACGACCAGCAACATCACAGAGACAGACATGATGAGAGTGATGGTTCTGGGACAGCTGTAGAGAGATGGTTCTGTCTCTGCCGTCTTGTTCCCTGTCTGCTCTTGGCTTCCTCTTCCTGGTTTTCTTTTTCCTTCTTTTTTGTGCCTGTGTGTCAGCAGACATAGCACGAGTGCATTCACTGAAGGAAGGAATGGCAGATGTCTCTGTTTGCTCATCTAATGTTGCTGAGGGTTCTTTTCACCCCAACTGTCTTTATTCTTTGTTCTTCTTTGTTCTTTATCATTGGACAGACTAGTTTGTTTATATTCTTAGTCCACTGGTAGTTGAGACACGCACACGCACACGCGCACGCACACACACACACACACACACACACACACACACGCACACGCACGCACACGAACCACGCCACACACCACCACACACACACACACACACACACACACACACACACACACACACCCTTGATTTACAAGACATGCCACAGGCTGTTAATGTAACAAAGAAACAACACATGATGACGAATGGGTAGTTTAGGAATCAAACTCGAGTTAGAATGAGATGCTATGCATCAACTGCACGGTACCCAACTCTTTGTTATGCATGTACATAATGAGATGCTATGCATCAAATGCACGGTACCCAACTCTTTGTTATGCATGTACAGAATGAGATGTATGCATCAACTGCACGGTACCCAACTCTTTGTTATGCATGTACATAATGAGATGCTATGCATCACTGCATCGGTACCCAACTTGATGCTGTGTGAGTGCTATGTATCAGGAGATGCCAACTGATGATTCCATTGGTTGAATCAAAACTAATTCTTTGGTAGGATTTCACAGTTGGTGTGTTAAACGTTGTGGTGTGTGTATGTGTAGGAGACCAGTGATTCCATCGGTTGAACCCAAATAATTCGGATATTCACTGGTTCGATTTTACAGTTGTTGGTGAAAGTCACTGCAGTGTGGTGTGGTGTGTGTGTGTGTGTGTGTGTGTGTGTGTGTGTGTGTGTGTGGTGTGTGTGTGTGTGTGTGTGTGTGTGTCTGTGTCTGTGTCTGTGTGTGACCAGTTCTTCCATTGGTTGACCAGCATAACTTGGTCCCTCTTTGTTCAAAAACTGATTATAAGATGCTTTGAAAAACCAGAAAAAAAATATGCCTCTCTTGGAGTCTCTCTCCTGTCTTGCTAAGGGCTCAGGAAAATTCAGCGAGGAAAGTCAGGACTAAAAGACTTCACGTTCAGCAGTGGTCTCTTGTAGCTTCAGAGCTGACGACAGTACAGGATTGTCCCCTGTGTGGAGACAGAAGACAGCAAGACGTGTCGGCATGTTGAAGCCTAGCCAGGGAGCCGAACGTTCTAGGCAACAAGTGAGAGCGTGACAAGATGAGAGGATAATTGGTCAATAGGCACAGAAAGCAACTGCCTTCTACCTGTGCAGTCAGCCAGAAGCCTTCAAGGAGATAGAATCCATCAGACAATTTTACACAGGTGACAAAAACCGATGAGGACTTGTTACATCCTTAGACCGAAACTTTAAGGCGGGATATAGTCAAGGGAGGCTAGCTGAACAATAAGTCCATGCTGTACCATGTGTAGCGTCCCTTAGGCAAAGTCGGCTTAGAGATCATTAAACGAAGCAGGACAAGAGCAGAGTCCGAGGACCTCCCATTAGGAGAACAGTAGTGACCCTTTTGTCCTCATCTGACCTCCCATTAGAACAGTAGTAACCCTTTTGTCCTCATCTGACCTCCCATCAGAAGAACAGTAGTAACCCTTTTGTCCTCATCTGACCTCCCATTAGAACAGTAGTAACCCTTTTGTCCTCATCTGACCTCCCATTAGAAGAACAGTAGTAACCCTTTTGTCCTCATCTGACCTCCCATCAGAAGAACAGTAGTAACCCTTTTGTCCTCATCTGACCTCCCATTAGAACAGTAGTAACCCTTTTGTCCTCATCTGACCTCCCATCAGAAGAACAGTAGTAACCCTTTTGTCCTCATCTGACCTCCCATTAGAAGAACAGTAGTAACCCTTTTGTCCTCATCTGACCTCCCATCAGAAGAACAGTAGTAACCCTTTTGTCCTCATCTGACCTCCCATCAGAAGAACAGTAGTAACCCTTTTGTCCTCATCTGACCTCCCATTAGAAGAACAGTAGTAACCCTTTTGTCCTCATCTGACCTCCCATTAGAAGAACAGTAGTAACCCTTTTGTCCTCATCTGACCTCCCATCAGAAGAACAGTAGTAACCCTTTTGTCCTCATCTGACCTCCCATTAGAACAGTTAGTAACCCTTTTGTCCTCATCTGACCTCCCATCAGAAGAACAGTAGTAACCCTTTTGTCCTCATCTGACCTCCCATTAGAACAGTAGTAACCCATTTGTCCTCATCTGACCTCCCATCAGAAGAACAGTAGTAACCCTTTTGTCCTCATCTGACCTCCCATTAGAACAGTAGTAACCCTCTTGTCCTCATCTGACCTCCCATTAGAAGAACAGTAGTAACCCTTTTGTCCTCATCTGACTTCCCATTAGAAGAACAGTAGTAACCCTTTTGTCCTCATCTGACCTCCCATTAGAACAGTAGTAACCCTTTTGTCCTCATCTGACCTCCCATCAGAAGAACAGTAGTAACCCTTTTGTCCTCATCTGACCTCCCATTAGAAGAACAGTAGTAACCCTTTTGTCCTCATCTGACCTCCCATTAGAACAGTAGTAACCCTTTTGTCCTCATCTGACCTCCCATTAGGAGAACAGTAGTAACCCTTTTGTCCTCATCTGACCTCCCATTAGAAGAACAGTAGTAACCCTTTTGTCCTCATCTGACCTCCCATTAGAAGAACAGTAGTAACCCTTTTGTCCTCATCTGACCTCCCATTAGAACAGTAGTAACCCTTTTGTCCTCATCTGACCTCCCATTAGAACAGTAGTAACCCATTTGTCCTCATCTGACCTCCCATTAGAAGAACAGTAGTAACCCTTTTGTCCTCATCTGACCTCCCATTAGAACAGTAGTAACCCATTTGTCCTCATCTGACCTCCCATTAGAAGAACAGTAGTAACCCTTTTGTCCTCATCTGACCTCCCATTAGAAGAACAGTAGTAACCCTTTTGTCCTCATCTGACCTCCCATTAGAACAGTAGTAACCCTTTTGTCCTCATCTGACCTCCCATTAGAAGAACAGTAGTAACCCTTTTGTCCTCATCTGACCTCCCATCAGAAGAACAGTAGTAACCCTTTTGTCCTCATCTGACCTCCCATTAGAACAGTAGTAACCCTTTTGTCCTCATCTGACCTCCCATCAGAAGAACAGTAGTAACCCTTTTGTCCTCATCTGACCTCCCATCAGAAGAACAGTAGTAACCCTTTTGTCCTCATCTGACCTCCCATTAGAACAGTAGTAACCCTTTTGTCCTCATCTGACCTCCCATTAGAACAGTAGTAACCCTTTTGTCCTCATCTGACCTCCCATTAGAACAGTAGTAACCCATTTGTCCTCATCTGACCTCCCATCAGAAGAACAGTAGTAACCCTTTTGTCCTCATCTGACCTCCCATTAGAAGAACAGTAGTAACCCTTTTGTCCTCATCTGACCTCCCATTAGAACAGTAGTAACCCTTTTGTCCTCATCTGACCTCCCATCAGAAGAACAGTAGTGACCCTTTTGTCCTCATCTGACCTCCCATTAGAAGAACAGTAGTAACCCTTTTGTCCTCATCTGACCTCCCATTAGAAGAACAGTAGTAACCCTTTTGTCCTCATCTGACCTCCCATCAGAAGAACAGTAGTAACCCTTTTGTCCTCATCTGACCTCCCATTAGAAGAACAGTAGTAACCCTTTTGTCCTCATCTGACCTCCCATTAGAAGAACAGTAGTAACCCTTTTGTCCTAATCTGACCTCCCATCAGAAGAACAGTAGTAACCCTTTTGTCCTCATCTGTATTTTCCATTCCACATCCCAACTGGAGGAGATAAGTGATTGTTCGTTCTTCGTTTTCATTCTTTTTAAATGTTGCTTGCCTTTCCTGAAGAATTCCAAAGAGGTCGAAACGCGTCGTGTTTGTCTTGCAATGTGTTTGTTTCATTTCGTTTGGCGGCATAGTGATTTTTTCTTATGTTTGCTCCGGTCTCCGCCTGCAGTCACCTCACACATCTGTGTTGCTGTGAAGGGTTGAACAGATGTGTGATGATGGTGCCAGTTTTGGTGTTGATGGACAAAGGCTTGTGACTCAAGGGGATAATTACTGTGTGAGGATGTTTTAGAAGTTGCCGTGAATCTCAATGTCTATTTGCGCGAAAAATGACCACAGCTGACTGCTAGGCTATTTGTCTATGCTGAAAAACCGCAAGGATGTTGGCGTATGGAAGAACATAGCCTTCAGGGATTTCTTTGTGGAGACGCCTATACAAACCGGGCTGGGAACACTAGACACGCAACAACGAGAGGCATTGAGAAGAAAAGAGAAGCAGAGCAGAGAAGGGTTGAGACTGGAACACGTTGATCTGACTGTCTGAAATGGGAGCCAATCCACCAACGCAGAAAGATTGCATGGAAGACTGAATAGGACCAACTCCAAAACCCAGAGGGTGAAGAAGAGAGAAGACAGTTCTAGTTAGGATAAAGTCCCTAGCAGACCACAACAGCAGCCTGGTGCCAGGAGATCCAAAGCATCACACCTAGCTGCTGCCTGTCCGCAAAAGACGAGACATTTTGTGATCACAAGCTCATGCAACTGAGGCAGACCTGTGATGTAGTGTTCAAATGTATGGAAACATGGTCAGGTAAAAAATGTTGACGATTAACCTAGGATTAAGGGGGCCGGAATAGCTCAGTGGTAGAGCGCCGGACTCGTAATCTTGGTGATCGTGGGGTTGCGGGTTCGAATCTCTGCCGGGCCATTTCGGTACAGGGTGATTTTTCCCTCGCAGTTTACATTGGTTCTGACTCCATTTCCCATGCAGTCCTTTGAATGAGACTATAAACCGAGGTACCGTGTGTGAATGCATGCATAATATCTTGCACACACGTAAAACCCCATCACCAACTTTCGGAAGAGAAGGCCAGTTTGGCCGTTGGTATGGATGACACGTTACACATAGCATGCACCTTCCCCAAAGTTGGAGTATGGCTGCCTTAATGGCGGGATGAAAAACGGTCATACACACAAAACTCCACTCCTTTACTGGGAAGATGAGACTCATCCTTGCCTGTCTATACATGGAGTGTCCGCAGGAGTATCAGCCTGCGTACGCAGAAAAAGAAAAAAAAACCTATGATTCGAAGGCATTGATTTATTCTGTTTCTACCATCATTAGTTTTGTGCATTTGAAAGGTTTGTGTGCACAGTGTGAATAAAGTAAAAAGAATATTTCCTTTTTACGGTAAATTCAGAGAAGAAGTGAATGCTGACAACCCATTCCCAGAAAAAAAAATGAAATGACTGATCAATGAATGAGTTCACAAACGCAAATATTTACCTGAATTTGTTATCATCAAAGTCTCATAGTTAATACCATAACGATGTCCCCCTCCTGGTCAACTCACTTTCAACAAACACAGTGGAAGCATCTTATCATTTACAAATATCTTCTTTTTGTTTTTTGAGACATCATCCTGTCCTAGTAAGTTGCTGGAAATGAAAGTGACAGAGTCATGGCTACATACCATCCATTGACCAGATAGTACCTAACAGACTATACCAAACTCCCGCTGCAGACTGCGGAGGGTGAAGGTAAGGAGGTGGATTGAAGATGCGAGCGGCAGTCCAGGGCATGTTATAGGAGACGTGAGACGGGGCAGGCCACACTCAGGCCGGCGCATGTCGACGTGGCACTGGGCTAAAACCGTCCTCCGTGGGCGATAACATTGAGCTTGCCGGTAAAGACGGTTTCAGCAGTTTTCTTTACGCCCAAATTCCAACTTTGAGGTGAAACATGTGGCACACTCATCGATGCAATGAATCATCTCTCTCTCTCTCTCTCTCTCTCCTCTCTCTCTCTCTCTCTACTGTTACCACACACACCACCCACACCTCACTCACACTACACCATCCACAGTACACACACACATACAATAACAACATATATTTATATATATATATATATACAGAGAGAGAGAGAGAGAGAGACAGAGAGAGAGAAGACAAACAGACAGAGAGTTCATGTATAGAGAAAATATAAGTACATATATACAGATGTGTGTATATGTATACACACACACACACACACACACACACACACACACACACACACACACACACATTAAAAATATATATATATATATATATATATATATATCATATATAAGACTAGGAGCAGGCAATACAAATAGATCTGCCTTTGGAGGGGAGTACGATGGTTTCCTCAGGCAGCTAGTGAAGGGTTTCTCATATTTATGATATACCCCCCCCCCCCCCCCCCCCATTTTCCTTTATCTTCAATTTTTTTTTAATTCAAATCTTTGCCAAGTCATTACTATAAGACTGAAGAATTGTTAGCCTGCACGTGTTTTCCCCACTACTTAATTGTTCAGCATTATATGTTTGGTCAATCAGCGGGAGATTGCATCTCTTAGGAGATCCAAGTAAAGGTTGTTCTGTACAATTCTTAGCCACTCACAATGCTTGGGTTATTGAACAGGAGAGCTGACCACTCAGACTGTTCCATATTATTTTTTTTATCTCCCTTGCATCCTTGAATGGATCCTCAATCATAGGCTCAAAGATAGTCCCCTACATTTTATACTGTTTGCATAATGCTTTTAGTTTTTCAGCAACTTTTTTCCTCTCCACACTTTTGTTTTGTTCCATTTACTACCCTTCGCTGGCTTCTTTGGGGGTGCTGTTGGATTCTTTTTTGAACCCTTGGTGGTGAGAACACCACAGAATTATGGACTGTGGTGTGTCTCTATTTGACACCAAGAGCGCATACACAATCAGCTGTGTCTCCCTGATGAGTCCGATCCAGCGGACGAAAGGCCTAGGAGCAGGCAATACAAATAGATCTGCTTTCGGAGGGAGTACGATGGTTTCCACAGGCAGCTAGTGAAGGGTTTCTCATATGTATGACATATTCCCCCAATTTTCTTTATCTTCAATTTTTTTTAAAATTCAAATCTTTGCCAAGTCATTACTATAATGATTGAAGAATTGTTAGCCTGCACTTGTTTTCTTTCACTACTTAGTTGTTCAACAATATATATATATATATATATATATATATAATATAAGATTCTGCTTCCCTTACAAATACACACACACACAGTTCAGCAGTCTTTTTAAACCCCCAAATTCGAAATGTAAAGTGGTGTATATGTGATCGCAGTGGTATGGATCACTTCTCTCCGTCTGTCTTTCGCAGTGTCGCTGTCTGTTTCTCCCAATTCTTCTTTTTTGACTTTTGCCTCTCTCTCTAATTACGTTGTCTATTTATCAGTCTTTCTGTATGAGTGCATCAGAGCTTGTGTGTGTGCATGCATGCATGTTGTGTGTCTGTACTTGTGGATCTGTGTGTATGTATGCGCGCGCGCGCACTTTCACGTGTCTGTTTATATGTGTCTATATTCGTCTGTGTGGACTCTCTCTCTCTGTGCGCGTGCATGCATGCGTGCGTGTGTTTGCGCGCGCGCGTGTTTGTGTGCTCGCTGGTTCGCGCAAGCGGGCGCGCCCGTGAATACAGTCGCATGCACACATAGGCATGGACCTGTGCGTGCGCGCGCGCTTGTGTAATTACTTTCGCGAGCTTGGACGCGCTTGCGCGTGCGCCTATAATCCAAACAGGACTGAAATTCATGCGCGTTGATATTTGTATGATGACAGCCAATCGTAAACGTATGTATGTTTCACAGCGTTATTTTGGCATTTCTTTTATCGTAATTAGTTATATCCTGAATAAGATAGAATTCAATGTCTTGATTTTCTTTGCTTTGATTTTTAGTGCTGGTGCCATGATTCAATTTCATTTATCTGTTTATTCTGATTGCTCTATATTAAACTATCAATTTTCTCCAAGCTTATTGCTGCCAACAAATTATATCAAATATAAGGCTTCATGAGAGAAACTGTTAGATTATGCAGACATTTTCCAAAATTCATATTAAGCCTGTGTTGTAATGTTTTGGAAATGACGCGGATTACAGACATTCTCTCACTCACTCACTCACTCTCTTCTCTCTCTCTCTCTCTCTCTCTCTCTCCTCTCTCTCTCTCTCTCTCTCTCTCTTACACACACACACACACACACACACACACACACACACACACACACACAAGCACTCACTCACACACACACACACACACACACACACACACACACACACACAACACACACACACACACACACACACATACACACACACACACACACACACACACACACACACACACCAAGTAGGCTAAGGCATCTGATAATATATGCAGAACACACACACACACACACACACACACACACACACACACACACACACATGCGCGCGCGCCCGCGCGCCACACACACACACACACACACACACACACACCACACACACACACAACACACACACACACACACAAACACTCATTCATACGCAAACGCACGCACGCACGCACGCACACACGCACGCACGCGCGCGCGCGCGCACACACACACACACACACACACACACACACACATACACACAATTCTTCGTTCACGAGTCATAAACACATACTAACAGACATAAACACTCTAACAGACATAAACACATCTAACAGTCATAAACATATTTAACAGACATAAACACATCTAACAGACATAACCACATCTAACAGACATAAACACATCTAAGAGACATAAACACATCTAACAGATAACAACCACATCTAACAGACATAAACACATCTAACAGACATAACCACATCTTACAGAGATGAACACATCTAACAGACATAAATACATCTAACAGGCATAACCACATCTAACAGACATAAACACATCTAACAGACTCCTCATTCATTCCGGTGAGATGGCGTGTGTTGTGAAGTCAGCAACCCTTGATCTTCATCAGGAAAGTTCTGTTCTGTGCTTTTGTATGTGAGTTTTTATTCATGAGGTTTGCAAAATGATGTTGAGAACCATCTGGGGAGTATTGTTATGTGTGCTTGCATGTGTGTTATTACTTATGAAGTCTGCAGAATAATGTTAAGAACCATCTGGAGAGTATTGTTATTGTATGTGTGTTATTAAATTAGCAGTCGGCAGAATGATATTGAGAACCATCTGGGGAGTATTGTTATGTGTGTTTTTATGTGTGTTATTACTTATGAAGTCTGCAGAATGATGCTGGGAACCATCTGGGGAGTGTTGATATGTGTGTTAGTGTGTGCGTATTTTACTATCAACACGCTGAAAAATAACAGTGACAGCCATATATAAAATTGTGTTATGTGTTGCTTGCATGTATTATTTGTAACACCTGAAAAAGAATATTGACACTCATGTATAAAATCTGAAAATGAATAGTCCCAAACGGACTATGAACATGGACCAAATGCAATATCCATGTGTCTGTGGAAAGCGTTTCGCTACCACCCGTGGCATGAAGATCCACAGAACAAAGATGAGATGTGTGAAGACTCATCTGAATGAGCAGCAGCGCACTGCATCAGCAGATAAGACGTCGGAAGACCAAGGCCAGGATTTAAACCACAGTGCCAAGGACATCTACGCTGTTGGTTCGGATGAGGAATTTGCACAGGCCCTCGATGCCAGGCGCCTGAAACTCAACCTGCCACGAGCAAACGAAACTGAGGATTGGGAGAAACTGGATGCAAAAATCGTCCAAAGACTCGAAGCACTGATAAGGAAAAGCACCCTGGAACACAAACTAGCCACATATGGGGACATTGTGTATGCCACATGTAGAGACGCCTATGGAGCAAAGAGAAAACACCTCCAAAGAAATCCAGACGCCAAGAAGAGATGGACAAGATCAGGGTCCATAAGAAAAACCTCAAGAAGCAAATGAAGACCGCACTGCCAGCTGAAAAACAAGGCTTGGAAAAACTCTGGAAAGACCTGAAAGCAAAACACAGCGCCCTCAGCAAAGCGGAATCTGCGAGGAAGAGGAAGAGCAAAAAGAAGACCCAAGAGCGCTTCTTCAGAGACCCCTTCCAGTTTGCCAGAACACTGTTTGAGCAGCCGAAATCTGGACCCTATGTGTGGACAAAGGAGTTCTTGAGCAACATCTGAGGAAAACATACTCTGACTCACAAAGCAAAGCACCACTCGACATTCAAGGTCTGGTGTGGCCAACCAAACCTGAGGAACAGTTCAATGACAAGCCACCAACGTTGGCGGAAATCAAGAAGGTGGTTGACAAAGCCAGAGCCAAATCATCACCAGGGCCAAACGGAATACCTTACCAGCTGTACAAGAAATGTCCCAAGGTGCCGGAGTGGCTCCACAGGCTGCTGCGATCAGTTTGGAGAAACCAGAAGATCAGCGGCCAGTGGATGACGGCAGATGGTGTGTACATCCCCAAAGAGCAAAACTCAAGTGACATCAGCCAGTTCAGGCCAATATTACTACTGAACGTCGAAGGGAAAATTTTCTTCTCTATCATGGCAGCAAGGCTGACCAAGTACCTCATGGAAAACAAGTACTTGGGTGTGTCAGTCCAGAAAGGTGGCGTCCCAGGCGTGGCTGGCTGTGTAGAACACGTCATAATGATCTGGGACGCAATCCAAAGAGCAAAAACAGAAAAGAGAGACCTGGACGTAGTGTGGCTTGATCTGGCAAACGCATATGGATCTGTACCCCATGAGATGATACAGCTGGCTCTTGAGATGTACCATGTGCCAAAGAACATCCGCGGCATGCTCAAGAAGTACTTCAATGGATTCTCAATGTGGTTCTCTACCAAGGAGTACACAACAGATTGGATCAACTTGGAAGTGGGCATTGCAATGGGTTGTGGAATTTGCCCAATACTGTTCGTGTTGGCAATGGAAGTCATCTTGAAAGCAGCAACAAGCAACGCAAGACAAACAGACCTTGGTGATGGATACAAGATGCCCCCTCTCAAGGCCTTCATGGATGACACTACAGTGATTTCATCCAGAGAAGACGAGACACGTCATGTGCTGGAGAGGCTGGACGACATAGTTGCTTCATCCAGAATGAAGTTCAAGCCAAAGAAATCACGGAGTCTTTCACTGAGGAAAGGAAAAGTGGCCGAATCTGTGGTCTTCAGTGTTGCCAACCAGGCCATTCCAACAGTCACAGAAGAACCAGTCAAGAGCCTTGGAAGATGGTATGATGATACCCTGAAAGACACAATGAGCAAAAGAAACCAAACAGATGTCGGAAGAAGGCTTGGAGACCATTGACCAGTGTGGGCTCCCTGGCAAATACAAGGTCTGGTGTCTGCAGTTCATGCTGATACTAAAGCTCCTATGGCCTCTGATGATATACGACATCTGCACCAGCAGTGGAGGCAATGGAAGCTAAAATCAACATGTTCACAAGGAAATGGCTTGGTGTCCCACGCTGTCTCACTGACATAGCGCTGTACTGTCGCCAATCAAAGCTGAAACTACCACTGAAATCCATCCTGGAGGAATACAAAGCAGGGAAGATCAGACTTCAAAGCATGCTGGAGGATTCAGGAGACAAGGTGGTAGAAGCAATCAAGCCCCAGCTGACGACAGGCAGAAAATGGAAAGTTCAAGAGGCGATGGATTCTGCAAAAGAAAGTCTCAAGATCAGAGAAATAACAGGACACACACAGACCAACAGACAAGGACTGGGGGTGACCAAAACTGAATGGTGGTCAAAGGCCAAAGGAAAAGCTAAAAGAGACATGATGATTCAGGAGATGAGAAAAGAAGAAGACCAAAAAAGACTCCAAAAAGCAGTCCAGCAGAGCCAGCAAGGGCAATGGACAACGTGGGAGAATGCACTCCAGAGAAGTCTCACTTGGAATGACATTTGGCACATGGCCCCTCTCAGGATCAGCTTCATTCTATGATCTGCATATGACCTTCTGCCCTCAAATGCAAACCTGGTGAAGTGGGGAAAAACAGACGATCCTACATGTCCCCTCTGCCATGAAAAACAAACAGTGGAGCATGTCCTAAGCTCATGTAAAGTAGCCCTGGCTCAAGGAAGGTACACATGGAGACACAACCAAGTGCTCAAAGAGATTGTACAAGCAGTCTGGGCTAGTACCAACACCACAAAAGGGAAAATCAGGACTCCAAAAGCACCCGCAACATTCTTCACGGCAGGAGGCAGCAAATCATGGCCACGAACAACAGTGCCACTCGGAACATGCAGGCAGAGTCTGCTGGACGGGGCAGATGACTGGGAGTGCACTGCAGACCTCCCAGAATGGAAGAGTCACCCAGAGATCATCAGCAAGAGTGGCATGAGACCAGACATAGTAGTCCACTCTCAGTCAACCAAGCAGCTGATCATGATCGAGCTCACGGTGCCATATGAGAACAGAATGGAGGCAGCTGAAATCTACAAGACTGAAAAGTATGCTGATCTGGCAAACAGCCTGAGGAGAGAAGGCTATCAGGTCAAAGTCCTCACTGCAGAAATTGGAGCTAGGGGGTTTGTGGAACGTCTGCATACAGCCTCATGAAACAGCTCTCAGTTGCAGGGAGGGAAAAACAGAGCCCTGAAAGCAATTGCAGAAGCGGCAGAGAGGTGTTCAAGCTGGATCTGGTCAAGGAGGAACAAAAGTGAACTTCATAAGGCTTAAATTTCCCTACAAATATCAGGTGCCCCAGTGGCTCAGTGGTTAGAGTGCGAGTCATTAAGTGGAAAATGAGCATGTCCAGAGGGTCATGGGTTCGAATCCCAGCCATGGCTCGTCCCAAGATGGGAAAAAAGGGGCAGCAGAGGGACATCCGGAGTCATGAACCGGGTGTGGCCCAACCCCCCTAGAGTGTCAGGAGATAAGGGCCGAAACACTTGCTTGAAGGGGGCTTCTCTTCTGAGGACTCTCTGCTGCCACGCTCTCCACGAGTTTCTTTCTACTGACAGTCATGGATGAAATTGCATTATGCATGTTTGCATGTATGTTATTTCTTACGTCTTGAGAAAAATGTCAACAGCCATAAGTACAAATGTGTCATGTGTGTTTGTATGGATGTTATCAGTGGCAACTCCCGAAGAAAGGCTGTTGACAGCCATAAATACAGATGTGTCATGTGTGTTTGTATGGATGTTATCAGTGGCAACTCCCGAAGAAAGGCTGTTGACAGCCAAGAAAGTATGTTGACAGCCAAGAAAGGCTGTTGGCAGCCATATGCAAAGCTCTGTCATGTGTGTTTGTATGGATTTTATTCTTTGTAACGTCTGAAAAAAATGACGTTCGTTGACAGCCATGAATAA
>CM065741.1:51073967-51078967 GCA_033310375.1 Conus canariensis | reverse complement strand
GTCCCATCTCACTGTGGCATAAAGTGGAATGAAATAGCAGACAGTCTTGCGAAAGAAGGAGCAAATAGAAACGCTGAAAATTTATCAAAAAATGCCTTAGATTTGTCCTCTTGTGAATTTATCCAAATTATGGAAAAGTATATACATAAGCAGAATTTTAGTCAAAACATGGCTACTTTACCATTGTGCCCAAGGCACATTGTTAGATTAATTCATAAATTAGGGCTGAATACGTGGTACACTAAATATTCTCATGGTATCACTTGTGTCTGCAGAGAAAACATTTCTGTGCGTCATCTTTTGTTTGAATGCTCAGTGCTGACCTCGCTCTATCAGGAGAAAGGTATTGAGATGATTAACTTTGATAATGTCAATAGTGTCTTATATGGTTCATGTGTTGCTGAAATTGCCATAGTTATTTCGCAGTCACAGGTTGCACAATTTTTGTAAAGATCACAACTTTGTGTACCACTAGGTATTTCACTTGGGGGCCGGAATAGCTCAGTTGCTAGAGCGCCGGACTCGCGATCCTGGAGTGGCGGGTTCGAATCTCCGCCGGGCCGTTTCGGTATAGGGTGATTTTTTCCCTCGGAGTTAACATTGGTTCTGACTCCATTTCCATACAGTCCTTCGAATGAGACTATAAACCGAGGTTCCGTGTGTGAACGCATGCATAACATCTTGCACGCACGTAAAATCCCATCACCAACTTTCGGATGAGAAGGCCAGTTTGGCCGTTGGTATGGATGACACGTTACACATAGCATGCACCCTGCGTGAGAAATGGAAAGAATGAAGGAAGTAAGGAAAATGAGTGATCGATATTGAACGATACTGACTGGACGACACGGGAAACGACTGAATGAAGCGCCAGCTGGCAGCTCTTCAGTCAGCACTACCCATGTAGGCAGCCCGTTGTGTAAACGAGTGTGGATTGTAAAGCGCTTAGAGCTTGGTCTCTAGCCGAGAATAGGCGCTATATAAGTATTTATTATTATTATTACTATTATTATTATTATTATTATTATTATTATTATTAAATATGCACATATCAGATGTGGCTTTGCAAGTACTAGATAAGTTGAGTGTGAAGGTGGTTTTTTAAATATGTTTTTTAAATACAAGTGTCTAATATCATCTGGCGATGAAAAGACATTAAATAAACGACTGAACTGAACTGAACTGAACTGAACTGCTCTCTCTCTCTCTCTCTCTCTCTCTCTCTCTCTCTCTCCTCCCCCTCTCTCTCTCTCTCTTCAATTTTTGTAGAATAGTAATGGCAAGTATGAACAATGGCTAAGCCAATACTTTTACCGTTATGAAATAATCCTCTCTCTCTCTCTCTCTCTCTCTCTCTCTCTCTCTCTCTCTCTCTCTCTCTCTCTCTCTTCTCTCTCTCTCTCTGTGTCTCTGTCTCATATCTGACTGCAATGACTACTACAGTCTTTCCATACGTATTCCTTTGCATTCATCCAAACACCCTACCCGTGATAATTAGTCGGAAATGGTTGTTGTTGTTGTTGCTGCTGCTGCTGCTGCAGCAGTTGTTTTCAACCAGAGGCATAATTAGTCACACGGGCGTTGAGTTTCATCTTTTCCTTTTCCTAATTCTAACGCCACCCCATCCCACCTCTCCCCCACCCCCTAACCCCTCCTGTCGCCCTCTCTCCTCCTGTTCCACTGTTAGTCTGGCCTCAGTCCCCGCTGGTCGATTAACATCTGCCGCCCCTCAGCCTTCCCACTTCTGTTTACCTTCAATTAACTCAGTTTTTATTATCCTCGCTCCTCTCTCTCTCTCTCTCTTCTCTCTCTCTCTGTCTGTCTGTCTGTCTGTCTGTCTGTCTGTCTTCTGTCTGTCTGTCTGTCTGTCTGTCTGTCTGTCTCTCTCTCTCTCTCTCTCTCTCTCTCTCTCTCTCTCTCTCTCTCTCAAAATTATTACATTTTGTGCTTTAGTCCTTCTTTCCATTTCTGATGGTCGCCCTCTCTCTCTCTCTCTCTCTCTCTCTCTCTCTCTCTCTCTCTCTCTCTCTCTCTCTCTCTCTCTTCTTCTTCTTCTTCTTCTTCTTCTTCTTCTTCTTTTTTTTTTCCAATTGCATGTCACTATGTTTCGTACCTTCTACGTATTTTCATACCATATGAAGAATGATTATATATGCTGTGCCTTGTCACTTTTTCCCTTTTCTCATTAAAAATGATTATTCATTGTACTTTGATTCTTCTTTCCATTTTTCATGTCCACAGCTCCCTTACTTCCCTTTCTCTCTCTCTCTCTCCTCTCTCTCTCTCTCTCTCTCCTCTCTCTCTCTCTCTCTCTCTCTCCTCTCTCTGTGTGTGTGTGTGTGTGTAAGTGGTGTGTGTGTGTGTGTGTGTGTGTGTGTGTGGTGTGTGTGTGTGTGTGTGTGTGTGTAGGCGATGTTTACGCACACGCACGAGGGCGTGTGACTTCCTGTTATCTCGTACATGTTTATTCTCTCTCTCTCTCTCTCTCTCTCTCTCTCTCTCTCCTCTCTCTCCTCTCTCTCTCTCTCTCTCTGTGTGTGTGTGTGTGTGTGTGTGTGTGTGTGTGTGTGTGTGTGTGTGTGTGTGTGTGTTTTTTTTCATATGGTATGAAAGATGGCACAGAATAAATTACGCAAGATTTAGGTTGAGAACTTTAGGTTTTAATGCGAACAAAAGATGGTTTGAATGTGAAACATCCACAGAATCTCCTTGCCCTGCATGTAGACACATTATTGATGACGAAGAACACTTTCTGTTCCACTGTACTGCTTATAATGAAGTGCGGAAAAATTGTTCACTTTTCCAGTTAGATATAGCGAAAAGACAAAATGTTGCTGTCGTGTTATCATCAGATGATGAACTTGTAATTAAATCAGTTGCGAAATTCATCGCAGAAGCATTGAAAATTAGACAGATGGAGGATAGTGAAATTTAAAATAATGCATTATAAGAGATATCTGAATGAATATTATCATTCATCGCAAGTGGAAGAGATCAGAAAGATACATTGTCATCATTTGATCGAGTGGATGGTCGAGTCAGTCTTAAGTGGTTTTGTTTTTGTTTTTTTTGTTTTTTTTTTTTTGTTTTTCTAATTGCATTACTCCTGTGCGTGAGGACATAAGGAAATGTTATGAATTTATTTGTTTTTAACCTTTGATTTGGTGCACACTAGGAATGAAAGTGTACTATTTGTTTGCAGGAAAGGAAGAGGGAAATGTTATTGTTCTGTTACCTCTCCCCCCTTGTCAAAAGACCTCTTTGGTAATGACAATAAAATATCAAAGTGTCAAAGTCTCTGTCTGTCTGTCTGTCTGTCTGTCTGTCTGTCTCTCCCTCCCTCTCTCTCTCTCTCTCTCTCTCTCTCTCTCTCTCTGTCTCTCTGTCTGTCTCTCTCTCTCTCTCTTTCTCTCTCTCTCTCTCTCTCTCTCTCTCTCTCTCTCTCTCTCTCTCTCTGTGCGTACGAACGTGCGTGTATGTGTGTGTTCAAAATTATGTACGTACTTTGTCATATTCATTTTACTGTCTGTTTTTATACATGCTAATTCTTGTACGGTGTAGTACATATCCATATGTTCCCCCAGCCCACCCCACCCCCTGCCCCCACTCTCTCCTTCCCCTTCATTTTTGTTCTCATTTTTATTTCTATTTTTTGTTTGTTTATTGTTATTCTTTTTTTTTAAATTTCTCTTCTATTTTTATTTGATGTTCCATTATGATTGCATGACCGCTTTGTTTGCTTGTTTGTTTTCTTACATTATTTCATTTCACTGCATGTTGTAGTCCCTACTCAGGGCGAGGACTGGATGTAAAAAAAGCGTGTCTGTGCTTATCTGTTATCCTCGTAACTAAAGACTTTGTCTTGTCTTGTCTTGTCTTCTCTCTCTCTCTCTCTCTCTCTCTCTCTCTCTCTCTCTCTCTCTCTCTCTCTCTCTCTGTTTCATTGCTGTGGTAACTTAGGTGGCTCTTTGCTTACTAAATACTGCATGTTGAAACAGACCCCATGGCCAAATGACCAGCGCCGTGGTCTCCCGACTGAAAGCTCCTAGTTTTTATTTCCTTCCAAACCGTTTATTTGTGGAATTTTTCTGCCCGGATCGGCTACTACACAGAGCTGAGTGCGCTATGGGCACAGTGCGCTATGGGCACAGTGCGCTATGGGCACAGTGCGCTATGGGCACAGTGCGCTATGGGCACAGTGCGCTATGGGCGCAGATGGGGAGACTGGGACCATACAGAGGAGTGTCATCCATTAAATGGATGCGTCTCTGAGAGTGTTGCTCAAACTTCCTGACCAACACTGCAAGTGGCTGTATGTCTGGAGCCTGGATGATAGCAGAATACATTATGAAAACAAGCGTCGAGTACAGCCCTGTAATAATTATAGTCTCAGACCAGAACGGAAATTCGTAGACCCATCTTCATCATCCTCATCCTCATCGATCAGCATAGAGACGTCTTTAATTCTGAGGCTCTTCATGCCCTGCCTGACCTCCTGGTGACCACTTCATGCCCTGCCTGACCTCCTGGTGACCACTTCATGCCCTGTCTGACCTCCTGGTGCCCACTTCATGCCCTGCCTGACCTCATGGTGACCACTTCATGCCCTGCCTGACCTCATGGCGACCACTTCATGCCCTGCCTGACCTCCTGGTGACCACTTCATGCCCTGCCTGACCTCCTGGTGACCACTTCATGCCCTGCCTGACCTCCTGGTGACCACTTCATGCCCTGCCTGACCTCATGGTGACCACTTCATGCCCTGCCTGACCTCATGGTGACCACTTCATGCCCTGCCTGACCTCCTGGTGACCACTTCATGCCCTGCCTGACCTCCTGGTGACCAATTCATGCCCTGCCTGACCTCATGGTGACCATTTCATGCCCTGCCTGACCTCCTGGTGACCACTTCATGCCCTGCCTGACCTCATGGTCACCACTTCATGCCCTGTCTGACCTCCTGGTGACCACTTCATGCCCTGCCTGACCTCCTGGTGACC
>CM065741.1:51061467-51063967 GCA_033310375.1 Conus canariensis | reverse complement strand
GTTGTTGTTGTTGGTTTATCATAACGATGAAACTGTCCAGTCTTATTGAGGTGGATTGGGCCGACTCTATCTGTAAAACATTCAACGTAATTCCATATTCATTTATACATTTATCTATACATTCATCCCTGTCAGCTACAGATGGCATTAAATGATCCGAACTTGACAGAATCTAATTTACATAATGTTTAGGTCTAATATAATTTAACGTGTCTGATTTTAGTCTGTAAACCAATTATTGTAAGTAATCAATCCTTAAGAAGGTCAGTTTTCTATTATCATACATATCCGTGAAAACGGAAATGCAGGTTTAGAGCTGTAGCGATTTGATGACAATTCCATGGAAGTTTTGGCAGCAAAGTTCTTGATAAACAAAATTGGATTACAATGATGTTTGATCTTGCTGATACAGAGTCAGTGCTAAAATCTCTCTCTCTCTCTCTCTCTCTCTCTCTCTCTCTCTCTCTCTCTCTCACACACACACACACACACACACACGCACGCACGCACGCACGCACACACACACGCACACACACACACGCACGCACGCATAATCGCATGCTCGCACACATGCATACATGCAAGCAAGCGCACTCACATACGCACGCACGCACGCATGCATACACACACACACACACACATACACACATACATACATACACACACACACGCACGCAACACACACACACACACACACACACACACACACACACGTCAGTTGTAATGTTTAGTCGTAAAGTAGGTACAAAAATCGTTAGCTACGCTTTTGAATAGAGCAAACAGCAAATTGATGACACGTTTTTTTTCAAACCCTTGCAGGACTTTATGGAATAGAAAGAAAGATAAACTAAGCAGAAAAAGCAGTGCATAAACGTATGTGAAACCGTGGTGTTCAATTGCCGGATGAAAAAAGTCACAGCATTGAAGTTCAAATAGTGTAGAGGAAATCTCTCAGTTAATTGTAATTGCAAAAAAAATTGATTAAAAACCATGAAATTACAAAATGGACACAAAGCCTGCTGGCAAATCCCAAAGTGAAAACATTCTCAGTAAAGTTGATTTCTTATTATATGTTCTTCTGTAAAGTTTCTTTTAAAATCTTGACAGAACTTGCAGAACCAATATTCTCTAACAGAAAAACAAAATCACACCAATGGTTTCATGAATGTGTGTGGTTTAAAGCGATCCTCATTCCCAAAATAGCATAACAATTATATTCACTGAAAGAGCATACAAATGTGTTTTTGTTTGTTTTGTTTTGTTTGTTTTGTTTTTTTCCATTTCAAAATGTGTTCAGGCAGATGGGCCAGGTTATAACATGTCAAGGATTTAAGAATCCAGATAATTCTGCAATTAAGCTTTTGACTTTATAAGCCACAGATCGGCAGTTGCTGAGCACATAAGAAAGACAGTGGTAAATGTAGAGAAAAACAAACGCTTATCTGCCTCACTCACCATTACAAAGTCAATTGTCTTTTTCCAAAAGATGTTGCCTAGATTATTACTTTCTTATTGAAAATATCATTATACCAAACTGTTGCGCAAAACATGGGGCAACAACAATGTCACAGAGTGGAGTGAGGGGTGCTTGCAAAAAGGTCTGTTATATCTGTCTCCTGGATGTTTGAAGGCGTGCAAGTTGTTTGTGTATTTTATCAAACCAATCTTTCTTCCACTCACTCACACTACCCTACAACATAATAGCCCAAACAGGAATCTAGCGAGGAGTGCACATTTAATAACAATGAAATGGAATTATTTTTTTCTTTTAGCACCTGGACAACATCAACATGTCATTGTAAACTAATTCCTTAACATATGTGTGCACTGTTAGACTAGAAAATAATCCATAGTTTCACTCATGACACAATATAGTAAAAAGAGGGAGAAGGATTCATATCATCACTCATGACATGACACAATATCACGAGTCTTTCTGGATATGATTCATGTTGCAGGTCAGGTGCGTTGCTGTCCAAGCTGGGGTTGATTTGCACACACACACACACACACACACACACACACACACACACCAGATAGAACAGAAACCACTCTGACCTCAACTTCGGATGCACTGATGGCAGTCCGCACAATATCACTGCTGCAACTGGGCACAGAAGAAGAAACTGGTCCAACACCTGCGACTGGGCACCGGGGAAGATGAAGTCGGTCCCACACCTGCAACTGGGCACAGGGGGACAAGGTCAGGCATAGAGCACCGGTCAGCCATGCAGAAGGAGACACGGCTGCTCAGGAGGTAGGCAGGCCAACAGCTGTCAACTGTGAAGGCACTGGGGAAGAGAAGGCAAGTCCTGGCCTCCCAGAAGGCTGCCACACCACAGGAGGGGGAAACAGGACCACTCAGGCACTCCCACCAGAGCACCCCGCCAGCCAAGCCAGCAGTCCAGACGAAACATCCCTACAAAGTGAACAACACCATAAATACCCAATCTACCAACTGTTCAACATCAAACGTAGTGACAGGTTAGAAAGAGCAGAA
>CM065741.1:51053967-51056467 GCA_033310375.1 Conus canariensis | reverse complement strand
GAGAGAGAGAGAGAGAGAGAGAGATCAGACAGGTTTTAAGACTTCGAGAGAGAGATCAGATAGGTTTTAAGGAGAGAGAGAGAGAGAGAGAGAGAGAGAGAGAGAGAGAGAGAGAGAGGACGTCGTTGGTTCACGTGTCCCACAGGCTGTGCCCAAGTCCACCAAAGTTCACCTGTGGAGAGAAGTCACGCCTGGAGCCCACAACCTGTACCACGTCGACACCACGGCGACCTTCATGCTGTACGCCTCGGGCACCCGCCACGCCGATTCCTACGCTTTCCTTGGTGGCATGCGCATGGCTAAGATTAACGCGGTGAGTGTCACGCCGCAGTTGTTTATCATGGTCACGGTAGAAGTAACGAAGATGCCGCTTGTGGTGATCGATGGTCACGATCGATGGTCGTGATTTTGGGACTCCCAGTTCTTATAGAACAGGGAGTACTTTAGAATGGAAACGAAGAAATGCCGTGTGTGTGTGTGTGTGTGTGTGTGTGTGTGTGTGTGTGTGTGTGTGTGTGTGTGTCCGTCCGTCCGTCCGTCCGTCCGTGGTCAAAATGTGTTCCACTCGCTCGAGACAAAACTACTAGGCCGATCTTTCTGAAAATTTGTAGGTATGTTCATTATGGGTCATGGATGATGCCCGATGTTTTTGTTTACCGTTACTAACGGCTGTAACGGTTTTTCTTCTTTATGGAATTTCTCAGAAAGTATTTGGCCAATCTTTATGAAAATTAGCAGGTATGTTCATTATTGGTTCACGAATGATGCCCGATGTTTTAGTTTACCGTTATAGCCGTTACTTACGGCCATAACTGCCCATAACGGTTTTTCTTTTTATGGAATGTCTCAGAAAGTACTTGGTCGATCTTTCTGAAAATTTGTAGGTATGTTCATTATGGGTCACGGATGATCCCCGACATTTTAGTTTACCGTTGTAGCCGTTACTAATGGCTATAACGGCCCCTAACGGTTTTTCTTCCTCATGGAATATCTCAGAAAGTACGTGGCCGATATTTCTGAAAATTTGTAGGTATGGTCAGGCCCCGGATGGCCAAGTGACATCCACACCATTAGGGTGGTCAGGCCTCTGGTGACCAAGTGACCTCCACACCCCTAGGGTGGTCAGGCCCCTGAAGGCCAAGTGACCTCCACACCCCTAAGGTGGTCAGGCCCCTAAGGGCCAAGTGACCACCACACCCCTAGGGAGGTCAGGCCCCTGAGGGCCAAGTGACCTCCACACCCCTAGGGTGGTCAGGACCCTGAGGGCCAAGTGACCACCACACCCCTAGGGTGGTCAGGCCCTTGAGGGCCAAGTGACCTCCACACCCCTAGGGTGGTCAGGCCCCTGTGGGCCAAGTGACCGCCACACCCTTGGATGGTCAAGCCCCAGAGGGCCAAGTGACCTCCACACCCCTAGGATGGTCAAGCCCCAGAGGGCCAAGTGACCTCCACACCCCTAGGATGGTCAGGCCCCTGTGGGCCAAGTGACCCCACATCCCTAGGATGGTCAGGCCGCTGAGGGCCAAGTGACCACCACACCCCTAGGGAGGTCAGGACCCTGAGGGCCAAGTGACCTCCACACTCCTAGGGTGGTTAGTCCCCTGAGGGCCAAGTCACCTCCACACCCCTAGGGTGGTCAGGACCCTGAGGGCCAAGTGACCTCCACACCCCAAGGGTGGTCAGGCCCCTGAGGGCCAAGTGACCTCCACACCCCTAGGGTGGTCAGACCCCTGTGGGCCAAGTGACCGCCACATCCCTTGGATGGTCAGGCCCCTGAGGGCCAAGTAACCTCCACACCCCTAGGGTGGTCAGGCCACTGAGGGCCAAGTGACCGCCACACCCCTAGGGAGGTCAGGACCCTGAGGGCCAAGGCACCCCCACACCCCTAGGGTGGTCAGGACCCTGAGGGCCAAGTGACCGCCACACCCTAGGGTGGTCAGGCCCCTGAGGGCCAAGTGACCTCCACACCACTAGGGTGGTCAGGCCCCTGAGGTCCAAGTGACCCCCACACCCCTAGGGTGGTCAGGCCCCTGAGGGCCAAGTGACCGCCACACCCCTAGGGTGGTCAGGCCCCTGTGGGCCAAGTGACCCCCACACCCCTAGGGTGGTCAGGACCCTGAGGGCCAAGTGACCTTGTGACACATGTCTGAGCCGGTGCTCAAAAGCATTACCAAGGAGAAGTAAAAACAAAGAAAAGAAGAAGATGGCTTGAGAAGCACCCAGACTTCAACAAGAAGGATGCATGCTTAAGGCATGCTCTGCACCCAGTATCTGGAAAAATTCCACTGGCTGCCCAAGAAAAAAAAAACCTACAACACTGAATGACTATCGCCCTGTAGCTCTGACCCCCATAGTTATGAAGTGCTTTGAAAAACTCGTTCTCCGTCACTTGTTAACTTTTGTTGGCCAGTACCTTGGCCCCTTTCAGTTTGCTTATAAACCTCATAGAGGTACAGATGATGCTATTCTAACTCTCCTTCGCAATGTTTTCTTCCACTTA
>CM065741.1:51038967-51048967 GCA_033310375.1 Conus canariensis | reverse complement strand
GTAGTAGTAGTAGTAGTAGTAGTAGTAGTAGTAGTAGTAGTAGTAGTAGTAGAATTAGTAGTAGTAGTAGTAGTAGTTGTTGTTGTTGTTGTACTTCAGTTTCACGTCTGTTCACATATGTGATATTAGAGAGAGAGAGGAGAGAGAGAGAGAGAGAGAGAGAGAGAGAGAGAGAGAGATGCATAAATGTCTGTGACAATGTAAATGTATGCATAATGTGGTTATCTAAATGCATATAAATGTTGACCTCTTCAACCTCATTTACCACCATTATCAGGCATGTCTTTGTGTCATGTCTTTTCAGATGTAAAGTTTGCCTTCAATGTTTTTTTTCTCTGTAATTTGTAGTCCAGTTAAGCATTTACTTTAAGATCATTTGGAGGTGTGTTGTAGGGATGTTTAGAGGACATTTATATGCTGCTTTGTGTCTCTTGTTCCTCGGATCTTTACAGAGCTATCAACAGGGCTGGACACTGGACCTTTCTGTCATCTCATCCTGAACGTTCTCTTAGTCGTCCGTTAAACCCTCACCTCTGCTTTGGGTTTCTACATGCATATCGTATACCACATCATACTGATGGTCGCAAGAAGAAATGGTTCTACATGCATCGTATACCACATGCATACTGAAGTCGTCAGAAGAAATGGTTCTACATGCATATCGTATACCACATGCATACTGATGGTCGCAGACAATGGTTCTACATGCTATGTATACCACATGCATACTGATAGTCGTCAAGAAGAAATGGTTCTACATGCATATCGTATACCACATGCATACTGATATCGTCAAGAGAATGGTTCACATGCATATCGTATACATGCTATGAGGGTCGCCAAGACGAAATGGTTCTACATGCATATCGTATACCAATGCTACTGATAGTCGTCAAGAAGAAATGGTTCTACATGATATCGTATACCACATGCATACTGATAGTCGTCAGAGAAATGGTTCTACATGCATATCGTATACCACATGCATACTGATGGTCGCCAAGACGAATGGTTCTACATGCATATCGTATACACATGCATACTGATAGTCTCAAGAAAATGGTTCTACATGCATATCGTATACCACATGCATACTGATGGTCGCCAAGAGAAATGGTTCTACATGCATATAGTATACCACATGCATACTGATGGTCCAAGAAAAATGGTTTACATGCATATCGTAACACATCATAGATGGTCGCAAGGAGAAATGGTTCTACATGCATATCGTATCCACATGCATATGATGGTCGCCAAGGAGAAATGGTTCTACTGCATATCGTATACCACTGCATACTGATGGTCGAAGAGAAATGGTTCTACATGCAATTGATACCACATGCACATGATGGTCGCAAAGAAGAAATGGTTCTATGCCAGCTGCACACCGGGCATTCGTATTTTACTCATTCATACCTTTTAAGGAGTGAAGTAGCTCCATGGTGCATTCCATGTCATGTTCCACTCACAATGAAACATATTCTTTTACAGTGTTGGGACTTGCATGATGCGAGACACAAACATTTTACAGCAGATTCCATGAAAATCTTGTTCAGAGATGTTCCGCCTGATGCGATCTTTGAATTCTTGAAAGAGAGTAACATTTTTCATCGGATCTGAGATTTTACAGTGTAAAGTTTTTAAACAAAATTTCGGATGGTGCATTTTAAAGAGTTGTGTGAATGAATGATTTGTGAGTGGTTTTAATGTGGTGACAGCCCTGATACGGCCCTTTGCGGTCGGCTGGGCTATAAGCCTTACCTTACCATACATGCATACCCCACCTTGGACTGATCTAGTATACTTAGGGAAAGCCGCCTTCTAAGTCCCTATGGATGACAGCAATTGCCTTGTGGCCTGACCAGCGAAAGCAAGTGTCCCCCTTCAAAAGCGTACCACCATGTCCATCCAGTGACATGAATCATTACCAATATAGGCATGGACAGAGAAAGGAAATAAATACAGAATTTATTTTTTTCTTTCTTTCTTTCTTTTTTTTTTTTTTTTTTGGTATAAAGATCGGTGAGAGTGGAGATGATCAAAATCAGTTTTTGGAGTTCCATCTGGTCTAAGACGTCATGACATGGCTGCACTATACGTTTCCTTTCAATGGATATTCTGGCGTCGACCAGGCCTGACAGATGCGGGCACATGCAGTGTTGGTCGGACAATTCGGTTAATACTCTAATAAGAAACGCATACATTAAAGAATTCAACTCGACAACTTGGTTGCTGATGTCCCTTTAGATCCTACCGTATATTGAACGTTGGTTGCTGATGTCCCTTTAGATCCCACCGTATATTGAACGTTGGTTGCTGATGTCCCTTTAGATCCTACCGTATATTGAACGTTGGTTGCTGATGTCCCTTTAGATCCCACCGTATATTCAACGTTGGTTGCTGATGTCCCTTTAGGTCCCACCGTATATTCAACGTTGGTTGCTGATGTCCCTTTAGGTCCCACCGTATATTGAACGTTGGTTGCTGATGTCCCTTTAGATCCCTCCGTATATTCAACGTTGGTTGCTGATGTCCCTTTAGGTCCCACCGTATATTGAACGTTGGTTGCTGATGTCCCTTTAGTCCCACCGTATATTCAACGTTGGTTGCCGATGTCCCTTTAGGTCCCACCGTATATTCAACGTTGGTTGCGATGTCCCTTTAGGTCCCATCGTATATTCAACGTTGGTTGCTGATGTCCCTTTAGGTCCCACCGTATATTGAACGTTGGTTGCCGATGTCCCTTTAGGTCCCACCGTATATTGAACGTTGGTTGCTGATGTCCCTTTAGGTCCCACCGTATATTCAACGTTGGTTGCCGATGTCCCTTTAGGTCCCACCGTATATTCAACGTTGGTTGCTGATGTCCCTTTAGGTCCCACCGTATATTAACGTTGGTTGCCGATGTCCCTTTAGGTCCCACCGTATATTCAACGTTGGTTGCTGATGTCCCTTTAGGTCCCACCGTATATTCAACGTTGGTTGCGATGTCCCTTTAGGTCCCACGTATATTCAACGTTGAACGATGGTCCACTTAGCTACCACACCTACACATCACAACATGAAACATTATTAGTACCTATACCACTCTATGTTTTACCACCAGTATCAACGTTGTTGCGTAGTTTAGTATGTATATTCAGTTGTTAGCAGCAGCACAGCAATAAGGTCATGCTGGGTAGTAATTCAAGTGGTGGGTGTGCTGGTCTTTAGTAATAGTAGTAGTATACGTGTGGTTGTGGTGTTTGGTCATGATATTGTGGTTGTGATGTATGGTGGTCTATGTATAGCAGTGTTTGTGTTTTAGTATAGTAGTTTGAAAGAGTGTAGCACTTAGTAACAACAAAACACAAATTTATAGTATCCATATAGTTACATAGTAGTCACAGTAGTAGTAGTAGTAGTTGTGTGGTGGTAGTGGCAGGTGATAGAGCAGAAGTAGTAGTAGTGTCGTAGTAGTCGTATAGTAGTCATAGTAGTATAGTAGTAGTAGTAGTGGTGGTGGTGGTGTGGTGGTGTGTAGTAAGCAGAGTTGTAGTAGTAGTCGAAGTAGTCGTGAATAGTAGCAGAGAAGTTGTAGTAGTAGTAAGTAGTCGTATAGTAGTGGTGGTGTGTGTGTGGTGGTGGTGGTGGTGGTGGTGGTGGTAGAAGCAGAAGTTGTAGTAGTAGTCGTAGTATTGGTGGTGGTGGTGGTGGTGGTAATGGTAGTAGCAGTAGTGGTGGTAGTAGTAGTAGTGGTGGTGGTGGTGGTGGTGGGTGGTAGTAGTAGCAGAAATTGTAGTAGTGGTAGTGGTGGTGGTGGTGGTGGTGGTGGTAGTAGTAGTATCAGAAGTTGTAGTAGTAGTAGTAGTAGTAGTAGTAGTAGTAGTAGTAGTAGTAGTAGTAGTAGTAGCATTGCAACCGATTCTGGTAAAGTCTCTCTTCTTACTCTCCTTGACCTGTCTGCAGCCTTTGATACCATTGACCATACTATTCTCCTCACCAGACTCCAGCACACTTTTGGTATCTCTGGCACGGCCCTCTCTTGGTTCACCTCTTACCTGTCAGACAGAAAACAGACTGTACTCATCAATGGCACTCATTCTCGGCCTGCAAATCTGACCTGTGGTGTTCCACAAGGATCTGTCCTTGGCCCTGTTCTCTTCACTCTTTACACCTCTCCCTGTCTACCATCATCAAATCCCACTCCCTTAAACGACCACTCTACGCTGTGACACCCAACTTTATGACAGTGATTCATCCGACAATGTACAGACCCTCTTGACTCGCACATCTGACTGTTACTCTGACGTTAAGAACTGGATGACAAACAACAAACTTCAGCTCAATGACGACAAGACAGAAGCAATTCTGATCAGCACACGTCAAAAGCTCTCTCATCTGCACTCCTCTCTTTCTCTTCAGCTATGCAACACATCCATTCCAATTTCCGACTCCGCCAAGAATCTGGGTGTCCACCTTGATTCTACCCTTTACATGCAAAACTTTGTGACCCAAACTGCCAAATCTTGCTACTACCACCTTCGTTGCATCAGCCTGATCGGAAAACATCTTTCTACCGAAGCAACTGTCAAACTTGTCCTCTGTTTCATCATGTCTCGTATCGACTACTGCAACTCACTCCTCTCTGGTGTCAATGAATCTTCTATTCACATCCTACAACGCATTCAAAACAATGCCGCACGCCTTGTACTCAAGAAGAAAAAGACTGCCCACATCTCCCCTCTTCTGTCACAACTTCACTGGCTTCCTGTATCGAAACGCATACACTATAAACTCGACACTATCTGTTACAAGTCCCTCAACAATGCAGCCCCCGGCTATCTAACCAGTTTACTCAATATCTACACACCCTCACGCACCCTCCGGTCTTCCTCTGATCCTCTCACTTTCCGGATTCCACGTACCAAACTCAGTACCTTTGGCCCACGTGCCTTCTCTGTTTCTGGCCCACTCTCCTGGAACAAACTTCCACTCTCTGTCCGTCAGCTACCTACTTTCTCTTCCTTTAAGACTGCTCTTAAAACTCATCTCTTTTCTTCTTCCTAATAGTCCTTTCCACATGTGTGTGTGGTGTGGTGGGGGGGGGGGGGGGGGGGGATGCATCCATCAGTATTTGTACACAATGTTTCTTCTTTTGAATTAGTTGTGTTTAGAACCATATGGCCCACGAGCGTGTGCTTGTGTGTGCATTAATATTTCTGGTTTAATATTTATTTTGTACATGATTTTCCTTTCTATTCCTTTGTTTAGACCCATAATGCATGTGCAGTTGTGCGTGGGTGTGTCTGCGCGAGTGTGTGTGCGTACACATTTTTTTCCCGTGCGCTTAGATGTTGATTTTATCAAGATTTTGCGCATTACAAATGCCATAATTATTATTATTATTATTATAGTAGTGGTAGTAGTGGTGGTGGTAGTAATAGTAGTAGTAGTGGTGGTAGTGGTCGTGGTAGTAGTAGTAATAGTAGTAGTAGTTGTTGTTGTACTAGCAATTAAAGTAGTAGTTAGTATGATAATAACATATTTGTTTCGTCGTGGTTGTCTCTTGCCATGTGGGCCTTAGGTCGACAGTGTACTTGCTGAACGTTAAGGACACGTGCACCAACAAGCCATCAGCAGTTTCCTTTTTCAATCAAACGAACAACCAAACAACAAAACAAACAAAATCGGCAACATCAAAACAGCCTCCTAAATCTGCTGACCAAACAACAAAACAAACAAAATCGCAACATCAAAACAGCCTCCTAAATCTGCTGACCAAACAACAAAACAAACAAAATCGGCAACATCAAAACAGCCTCCTAAATCTGCTGACCAAACAACAAAACAAACAAAATCGGCAACATCAAAACAGCCTCCTACATCTGCTGACCAAACAACAAAACAAACAAAATCGGCAACATCAAAACAGCCTCCTACATCTCCTGACCAAACAACAAAACAAACAAAATCGGCAACATCAAAACAGCCTCCTACATCTCCTGACCAAACAACAAAACAAACAAAATCGGCAACATCAAAACAGCCTCCTACATCTGCTGACCAAACAACAAAACAAACAAAATCGGCAACATCAAAACACCCTCCTACATCTGCTGACCAAACAACAAAACAAACAAAATCGGCAACATCAAAACAGCCTCCTACATCTGCTGACCAAACAACAAAACAAACAAAATCGGCAACATCAAAACAGCCTCCTACATCTGCTGACCAAACAACAAAACAAACAAAATCGGCAACATCAAAACAGCCTCCTATATCTGCTGACCAAACAACAAAACAAACAAAATCGGCAACATCAAAACAGCCTCCTAAATCTGCTGACCAAACAACAAAACAAACAAAATCGGCAACATCAAAACAGCTTCCTAAATCTGCTGACCAAACAACAAAACAAACAAAATCGGCAACATCAAAACAGCCTCCTACATCTGCTGACCAAACAACAAAACAAACAAAATCGGCAACATCATAACAGCTTCCTAAATCTGGGACTGTCACTTGCTTGCCATTCACACTATCATCAAAGAGGCAGGGTCACAATCTCTCTCTCTCTCTCTCTCTCTCTGTCTCTCTCTCTCTCTCTGTCTCTCTCTCTCTCTCCTCTCTCTCTCTCTCTCTCTCTCTCTCCACAGACAGACAGACATACAGACAGACTGACGCACACATAATATATGAACACACACACACACATGCACGCACGCACGCACACGCACTCACGCACGCACACACACACACCACACACACACACACACACACACACGCACACACGCTCTGAGTGTGTGTGTGTGTGTGTGTGTGTGTGTGTGGTGTGTGGTGTGTGTGTGCGCGCGTATGCGTGTGTGTGTGTGTGTGTGTGTGTGTGTGTGTGTGTGTGTGTGTGTGTAGTAGATAGATAGATAGATAGATAGATAATACACATACATACATACATACATACATACATACATACATACATACATACATACAATCATGCATGCATGCATTGTGTTTCTTTCATAAACGAAATATCAATCGTTTACAGCAGTACATGGCTCTAGTGTCAAATGCATTAACTACCTATAATTGTAGTTCACCTTCTTATTCAAAGGTGAATTGTGCCATCGTATAATTGTATTACACTCTATGTGTCAAATGGAATTATGCACTATTATTGTAAGTCTCCCTGCTTAATGTCAAATGGAATTATGCCATCTATATTGTAAGTCCTACCTCTAGTGTCAAAGGGAATTATGCCATCTATAATTGTAGTCTACTCTTAGTGTCAAAGGAATTATGCCATCTATAATGGTAGTCTACCTCTTAGGTCAAAGGGAATTATGCCATCTATAATTGTAGTCTACCTCTTAGTGTCAAATGGAATTATACATCTATAATTGTAGTCACCTCTTACTCGAAAGGATTTATCCATCTATAATTGTAGTCTACCTCTTAGTGTCAAATGGATTATACGATCTTTAATTGTAGTCCACCTCTTAACATCAATGGAATTATGCCATCTATAATTGTAGTCACCTCTTAGTGTTAAAGAGAATTATACGATCCTTACTTGTAGTCCACCTCTTAGTGTCAAATGGGATTATACCATCTTAATTGTAGTCCTCTTAGTGTCAAATGGAATTATACCATCATAATTGTAGTCCACCACTTAGTGTCAAATGGATTATGCCATCTATAATTGTAGTCCCCTCTTAGTGTCAAATGGAATTATACCATCTATAATTGTAGTCCACCTCTTAGTGTCAAATGGAATTATCCATCTATAATTGTAGTCCACCTCTTAGTGTCAAATTGAATCATATCTATAATTATAGTCCACCTCTTAGTGTCAAATTGAATCATATCTATAATTGTAGTCCACCTCTTAGTGTCAAATTGAAATATGCCATCTATCATTGTAGTCCACCTCTTAGCGTCAAATGGAACTATGCCATCCATTATTGAAGTCCACCTCTTAGTGTCAAATTGAAATATGCCATCTATCATTGTAGTCCACCTCTTAGTGTCAAATGGAACTATGCCATCCATTATTGAAGTCCATCTCTTGGTGTCAAATTGAAATATGCTGTCTATCATTGTAGTCCACCTCTTAGTGTCAAATGGAACTATGCCATCGATAATTGTGGTCCGCCTCTTAGTGTCAAATGGAAATATGCCATTTATGATTCACTGCAGAGGACACACACACACACACACACACACACACACACCCCACACACACACACACACACACACACACACACACACACAACACTAAACTGTAATAATTTTACCATGCAGCCAACAAAATGTAGACGGATTAACTGCTACTCAGAAATGGGTCATACAGAAAATACAATCAATCGGTAAACTATGATCAACCTAAAGAGACAATCTTTGAACCTATGATTATCCATCGGAGGACATAGGGGAGGTAAAAACAAAAGGCATTGTGTCAAAGTGGTCACTTCTACTGTTTAACAATCTAAACATTATCAGTCATATGAGAGCTGAAAACAGCTAAAATGGACCAGAACAGACTTCATTTTGATAAGTAAAAAAACACACAACTAAAACACAGATGCAGGTTAACTATTTTTCCATCACTAAAAAGTGACGGCGAAATAATTATATTAAATAAAATGAAATAAAATAAATAATGAATAAGTTAATAACTAAGTAGCTAACTGCATAAATAATTAACTAAGTAGCTAGCTAGCTAGCCAAATAACTAACTATCCAGCCGACCAACTAACTAACTAACGAGCGAACGAACAAACGAACGAACGAACGAACTAACTTACTAAATCACTAACTAACTAACTAATTAACCAACTAATTAACAAACGAAAATGAGAAAAGGAGAGCATTTGAAAGAAAATATCCACGTATCTAGCTAGCTTGCTAACTAAACACATGCAATTGGTGATTTAGCGTGCTGAGTGGGTTTTTCCCTTCTTTTTTTTTATCTTTTTGTGTTTTGTCATTCCTTCTCAGGAGTCACAGACTACAACTGGACATTTACGCTATGTACACGGAGGTGAGTGGTGACTTCTTTGTTACTGAAGTGGCGGTCGCCGTTCAAGAGATCTGTCTTCATCCGACACCAAGAATCAGCTGGTTCAACGTCTCCGCCGCCAAAGTAGAAATTGTAAGTAAGGCTGGAGATGCGTTCTCCGCACTGATCGTTATCCACACACTGACACAAAGGCGTTTCGTTTTGTCACCTGTGCTTTTTGTATTGTTTGTGCTTACATATAACTATTCTTAAAACTATTTTACACACACACACACACACACACACACACACACACACACACACACACACCACACACATACACACACACACACATACACACTGTCACGCCACCAGTCTAGCTCAGATTATCTAGGGGTTCTAGCTGGCGTAACACCAATTTCAATTACGTTTGTTTGCCTCAACCTGGCAATTGTACCAATATCCAACTCTTTTCCCACATCAACCAATACCACAGCCCATCTCCCAACAAATAATACAACAATTAAAACAAAGCCGAACAAAATAGACCAGCCCGATTAACAATTCAACAATCCATTATTTTCAAATGACTTCTTTTCTCAAAATTTCTTTTTAAAGATTACAACTACCTTCACATGCACCCCAGCTCTAAATTCTAACAATAAATCACCCCAGCATCTTTTCTTTATTTCCAAATCTAACTGACAACCTAGATCAGAGCCCCTGTTTCAGGCTCACTCATCACAGCCACTGGCATATTGGACGGGGGTGGGGAGGGGGGGGGGGGAGTTTAAACAGTTGTACCCATCTGCCGGCGTAAATGTCCCTCAAGTAGAATGGAGTGTCCAGAACTGCCTCAGTCCAGCCCCTCAGACACCCAGGTAGCCATCTGCCGACGACGAACCAACGTCTGGTCAGTTGCCAGCCGAAAATCAAAGTTCAGAAGTCCTGGCTGCAGGCTTCCAGTCCACCAGACATAGTCCTCCCCCCCCCCCCCCCCCCCCCAAGTCTCGC